>JBBPBX010052366.1:0-16418 GCA_038048925.1 Garcialebias charrua
ATATATATATATATATATAATGTACCTGAAAAAGCCACAGGCAAAGCAGAATGTTCAAAAAAGAAACAAGATCATCCATTTTGGTTGTGTGTTCTTTTCCAACTCTTCTTCTAATGCGTGTTAGTGGTGGTTAGTAAAGAGCTTAATGTAGCACTAGCACCACCAGCTGGTTAGGAGCGTTGATATTAATGATACGCCCACTACAGGAGAACTACCCGCCCACTGCAGGAGAACTTCACGCCCACTAAAGGGGTCCTAATGCGTGCAGTGGGTACAGAAATAAACCGGTCCCATAGGAACTGGCCCAAACCAGCCACAATGGGACCTTACAGGAACCAGACCTGTGGATAAAGAGGCAAGAATGGAGTATAATTCTTAGGCTAGGATTAATTATCAGCATACGGTAGTACTTGTGTTACTTACTGTGTCCTTGTTTGTTGCAGGCTTGGAGAGGTGGGCAGGAGATTCCAAGAGGACCAAGAGGATGTCAGCGATGATCAGGTAAGTACCAGTTGAGGAGTGGCAGGTTGTACAGCAAGGCTGAGATGATGTTTGGTTAGTTTATAGAAGGAGATGCAGATGGTGGTTCAAGAAAGAAGGTTTCCAAGAGGTGCAAACTCCAGGTAGAGGCAAACAAACACAAGAAGTCTTGATACTCTCCTACAAGCACCCTGCAGATGTTGGATGTTGTCTATCATGGTGCACTAAGATTCATAACTGGCTGTGATTATTGTACCCACCACTGCACCCTGTATTCACTGGTTAACTGGACATCATTAACCTCACGCAGACTCTTCCACTGGTACATTTTCATCTTTAAATCACTTCTTGGTCTGCTGCCTTCATACATCTCCTCCTACATGTCTCTGTGTGAGTGCAGCTACAGCGTGCGCTCTCAGGACATGATTACCTGCAGTGTTCCCTAAGAGAGGACTGAACTAGGTAAAAGGGCCTTCTCCTACTCTCCTAGAGAGAGAGAGAGAGAGAGAGAGAGAGAGAGAGAGAGAGAGAAACTTAAATTTGTCTACCTATGCCTATTTCATGATTGTCTATTGTTGTCATTGTTTTCCACTGTTGTCATCAGTCTTTGTTAAGAAACCAGGTCTCTTTTGTAAAAGAGTCCCAGAGGCTCAATGGGATTAACCTGTATAAATAAAGGTTGAGTGAAAATTCCAATCCAGAAAACCACTCATTTTAAAAACTACAAATATTCACTATTCAAATCCCTCAGCAATGAGAACTTTGCCATACAGCTTGTTTTAAAAAATAATTAATTAAAAAAAATAGAAATATGTAATTCTGGACTGTTTTGCCATCCAATAGCTGAAGATTTAGACATTTGACAGGACATCAAAGCAATCAATAACAGCAGGATGCAGAGGATGGGACACTGAAAAGAAAACACAATCACTACTTATTACTGCCACAAATCAATAATCATAACTACCGGTACTCAGGAAATTATATATCTAATTACACCTAGCTAACATCATCACACATTTATATAGAGAGATGGTTAAGAGCAGAGGTCACAAAGGTGCAGGACTTCAAGTACTTGGGTCCACTGTCCAGGAAAATGGGGAGTGTGGTAAAGAGGTGAAGAAGAGAGTCCAGACAGGATGGAGTGGATGGAGAAAAGTTTCCGGAGTGATTTGTGACAAAAAAGTGTCAGCAAAGGTCAAAGGAAAAGTTTACAAGACAGTGGTGAGACCAGCTATGTTGTATGGTCTGGAGACAGAGACATGGACAAAAAGACAGGAGAAAGAACTGGAAGTGACAGAAATGAAGATGTTGAGGTTCTCCTAGGAGCGACAAATCAGAGTCAGAGTCAGAGATTCTTTATTGTCATTCGCACCACATGTGGTACATGTGATGAAACGAGATTACCGTATTTTTCGGTGTACTGTATAGGTCGCACCTTTTTAGGTTTTTTTTCAAGGCCTGCAACCTATACACCAGTGCAACCTATTTATGGATTTTTTTCCATATTTTTAGAACAATTTTGGACTGAGTTATGACCCTTTTTCACTTTGGCAGAAAATGGTGCAGTACCACTTTCGGCCGTTAGGGGCACAGTGCAGTACCACTTCCAGAGGAGTACACCGACCCAAGAAGAAGAAGTAGACCGTTTCCAGCTCATGTGCCCGAAAAAAAGCTCCTCTGCTCGGACTGATTCTGTCTGCCTCCTGGGCTGGATGTAGCTTATGTTAGCTCTGTTTGTTTGCTGTTTGTCAGCAAGATAAGTCAAGAACCACTCAGCGGATTTTTCTGAAACTTACAGAATGGAATCACAGTGTGGACGTTTACAAGTGAGTACCTTTATTAGATGTTTGAGATAAAAAATAAAAAAAAATCTTTTTGTAGCATTTAGCTTCTAGTGTTAGCTTCTGTATTTGTTATAAATAGCTTCGAAACCACTCGGTGTATATTTATTTCTGCTTACAGAGTAATTATAACACTCCAATGTACTTAACTATGTCCTGGATGAATCATTTGAGATGAGATTCGATTTTTTATTCGTGTCAGAGGCGGACTGGTCTCGTGTTAGCCTTCGTTTTATATCTGTGTACTTCTGTTTACGTCATAAATAGCTTCAAAACCACTCGGTGTATATTTTTTCTGCTTACAGAGAGCAATTATAGGAGCTTTAATGTACGTTACTATGGTCTCGAGAAAACATTTGACCTAAAATTCGATTTTTTATTCGTGTTCTGAGAGACGGACTTCTCTCGTGTTTAGCTTTGTTAGCTTCTGGCAGACATTAGCAGCAAAGCTAAACACTCGGCCCAGATTGCCGGGTTGACTCAGCGGTCACGCGGCGCGTCAGCGGTGGATGACGCGTTACGTCGGCGGTGATGTAGGTGCGACCTATACACCGGTGCAACCTATTTATGGATTTTTCCAATTTATTGATAAATATTGGACACTGCGACCTATACAACGGAAAATACGGTATGTACACAGGGTCCCAGTTACATCCAACAATAAAATGTAAAATAAAAACAGTAATAACATCTAAGATATGAACTAAGAAAAACATCAACAAAAAATACACTAAGCACTAATAGCATAGATTAGAAAACATCATTCCAAACAGCAGCACGAACATGAGTCTGTTAGAGCAGATGAGCACGAATGAACACAGCAACATGAAACAGATCAGCAGCAACATGAAACAGATCAGCAGCAACATGAAACAGATCAGCAGCAACATGAAACAGATCAGCAGCAACATGAAACAGATCAGCAGCAACATGAAACAGATCAGCAGCAACATGAAACAGATCAGCAGCAACATGAAACAGATCAGCAGCAACATGAAACAGATCAGCAGCAACATGAAACAGATCAGCAGCAACATGAAACAGATCAGCAGCAACATGAAACAGATCAGCAGCAACATGAAACAGATCAGCAGCAACATGAAACAGATCAGCAGCAACATGAAACAGATCAGCAGCAACATGAAACAGATCAGCAGCAACATGAAACAGATCAGCAGCAACATGAAACAGATCAGCAGCAACATGAAACAGATCAGCAGCAACATGAAACAGATCAGCAGCAACATGAAACAGATCAGCAGCAACATGAAACAGATCAGCAGCAACATGAAACAGATCAGCAGCAACATGAAACAGATCAGCAGCAACATGAAACAGATCAGCAGCAACATGAAACAGATCAGCAGCAACATGTGATTATTCTGGTTAGATATTCATGAGTCTAACAGCCTCAGGGTAGAAGCTGTTCCTCAGTCTAGTGGTTCTACACTTGATGCTCCTCAACCTCCTTCCTGAGGGGAGTGGGGCAAAAAGTGTGTGTGCTGGGTGAGTGGGGTCTTTCATGATGCAGGTGACTCTCTTCCTGCATCTGGAGGTGTAGATGTCTGTGATGGTGGGGAGACTGACTCCAACATCTTCTGTGCAGCCTTCACCACTCTCTGTAGAGCTTTTCTTTCTGCAGCTGTGCAGCCTCCATGCCACACGTTGATGCTGGAGCTCAGGATGCTCTCCACTGCACACCTGTAGAAGGAGGTGAGGACTAAAGGCTAGTTTATACTTCTTGTCGCACGTCTTTTACCCCCCGTTGAGTGAAAAAAGTTGTGCCACTTCCGTCTGCACTCCCGCTGCGATCCCTTGGTGACAGCTGTCTTGTACATGGCCCCCAGTCAGAACTCCGAGACGCGGTGGATGCAGCTCGGAGCGTGTGATTGGTTCAAAGTTTGTGGGCGTTTTTCCTTTGACATGGATAGTTTTGAAGAGAAACTCGTCTGTACGCGCGTGCACACACGCAAACCGCGCGTGCACACGCAAACACACGCAAATTACAGAAAAGAGCTGTAAGAATTATCACTAGAAAACATTACCGTCATCCATCAAGTACATTATTTTATCAACTAAAATTACTGAAGTTCCATGATTTGGTAGACTATAATATTTTATCAGTTATGTATAGAGCTCAAAATAATGCATTACCTTTAAATATCCAAATGCACTTTGTTAAAAGACAAAGTTGTTATAATCTTAAGGGAACAGAGTTGTTTGTAAAACCACAATTCAGAACCAGTTTGAAGGGACGTTCTACCTCAATTCAGGGAATTAGATTATGGAATGGCTTGGAGAATGTAGTTAAAAATGCCAAGTCAATGTTTACATTTAAAAAAATGATCAAAACAAATATGTTAAAAAAATATATGTGAAATAACGTAATGTGTATTGTATTAGTTAGAAAATTAGAAAGTGTTAGTCATTTTGTACTGTATTAGTATTAGTTAGAAAACTAAAAAGAATTAGTCATTTTGTACTGTTGGTTGAAGAATATTATTGTTTAACCTGATTGTTGGAAAAAGTTGGTTGAAGATTATTATTGTTTACATGGTTTGACTACTGTTGTTTAATCTGATTGTTGGAGATAAGGGGCAGATATAATAAGATTTATTCTTCTTTCTGCCACCTTTCATTTTTTTACATTTTGTACACTATCATTATGAGATTGCCTTGTATTGTTTCTTTTGTAAAAAAATGAACAAATTTAATAAACATAAACATAAACATAAACTCCAACACACACACACCAATACATATATATTTATATATATATATTTACGAACACGCGCGCACACAGGAGCTAAAGCATGCGCGTGTAAAGTTGACAAAATGAAGAGGATCGCGCATGCACGCAGCTTTTAAAACAAAGAAAACTCCACTGTTATGCGTAAAAATGTGCGTTTAAAGCGAGCGGAGACCCCCCTCTGAGGAGAGAAACTCGCCGACGTACGCAGTGGGAGTGCGCGTGACGTATGCAGTGGGAGGGAAGAGGGAGGGATTTACTATAATGTATCCCCCACGTCTTTCCAAGTATAAACACTCATGCGGTCGGTGACACACACGCAATTACGTCATCGCTGGGTTCACTCAACGGGGGGTAAAAGACGTGAGACAAGAAGTATAAACCAGGCTTAAGCTTCTCAGACCAGCTCGTCTCAGCCGTCTGAGGAAGTAGAGTCTCTGATGACCTTCCTTGATCAGGCTGGTGGTGTTGTTGCTCCAGCTGAGGTTATCATTCAAGTGTACACCCAAGTATTTGTAGCTGGAGACCACTTCCACCGCAGATCCACCTATGTTCAGTGGGGTGTGGGTTTGTTTGTTCCTTCTGAAGTCCACAATCATCTCCTTTGTCTTCTTCACATTCATGTGAAGATTATTATCAAGACAACCGTCAACATCAGCGAGGACCCTCATCAATATGCATACCGCGAGAACCGATCAACAGAGGACGCCATCTCCTCTGTGGTCCACACTGCTCTCACCCACCTGGATCAGAAGGACTCATACGTGCGTCTGCTCTTTGTGGACTTCACATCTGCCTTCAACACCATGATCCCCCAAACTCTGATAGACAAACTATCTACACTTGGACTAAGCCCCTCCATCTGTAACTGGGTACTAGACTTCTTAACAAACAGACCACAGTCCGTGAAGATCCACAACTTCTCCTCCTCCACCATCACCCTCAGCACTGGCTCTCCTCAAGGATGTGTGCTGAGCCCTCTTCTGTTCACTCTGCTCACATATGATTGTACAGCCACACATCCAGGCTGTCATATTGTTAAGTTTGCAGATGATACAGCTGTGGTGGGATGCATCACAGATAATGATGAATCCAGCTACAGACAGGAGGTGGAACATCTGGAGAGCTGGTGCAAAGAGAACAACCTTCACATGAATGTGAAGAAGACGAAGGAGATGATTGTGGACTTCAGAAGGAACAAACACACCCACACCCCACTGTATATAGGTGGATCTGCGGTGGAGGTGGTCTCCAGCTACAAGTACCTGGGTGTACACATGAATGATAACCTCAGCTGGAGCAACAACACCACCAGCCTGATCAAGAAAGGTCATCAGAGACTCTACTTCCTCAGACGGCTGAGACGAGCTGGTCTGAGCAGCCCAGTCCTCACCTCGTTCTACAGGTGTGCAGTGGAGAGCGTCCTGTGCTCCAGCATCAACGTGTGGCATGGAGGCTGCACAGTTGCAGAGAGGAAAGCTCTGCAGAGAGTGGTGAAGGCTGCACAGAAGTTTGGAGTCAGTCTCCCCACCATCACAGACATTTACACCTCCAGATGCAGAAAAAGAGCCACCTGCATCATGAAAGACCTCACTCACCCAGCACACTCACTCTTTGCACCACTCCCCTCGGGACGGAGGTTGAGGAGCATCAAATGTAGAACCACTAGACTGAGGAACAGCTTCTACCCTGAGGCTGTTAGACTCATGAATAAATAAATAATAAGAATAAACACTGCAAAATATCACATCATGCTGATGCTGATCTGTTTTCTTGTTGCTGTGTTCATCTGTGACCATCTGCTCATACAGACTCATGTTCGTGCTGCTGTTTATAATGATGTTTTTCTACTACATTAGGGCTTAGTGTATTACTAGTTGATGTTTTCTTAGTTAATTCTAGATGTTATTACTGTTTTTCTCTTGCATTTGTTGTTGGATGTAACTGGGACCCTGTGTACATAATCTCGTTTTCATCACATGTACTACATGCGGTGCAAATGACAATAAATTCTCTCTGACTCTGACTCTGACTCTGATTATTCTCTTTGCACCAGCTCTCCAGGTGTTCCACCTCCTGTCTGTAGCTGGACTCATCAATGTTTGTGATGCATCCAACCACAGCTGTATCATCTGCAAACTTTACAATATGACAGCCTGGATGGGTAGCTGCACAATCATATGTGAGCAGTTCATTTCCAATAGTAAATCAATAAGAGAACGCTCCTCACACTAAGTGCTGCTGTCAAGTCACCTGAAGAAAACAGAAACTCACTGTTGGATTTGCTTGAAACTCACAGAAAGTAACCATCAGATAAATGTCTAGAACTGATTCATGTTTGGAGCCATTTTGATTCTAGATGGCTGCCACAGCTACAGCAGCATCCTGGCAGTCCCCGTCAACGTTTTTCCAAGAACTTTCTAGTCTTTTATTGGTCATTTCAGCTTTATTTTTTCTGGTTCTGCTTTTTACAGCTTTGTTGTCCCTCCTTCAACTCTTTTTAGCTTCTTTCTGCTCATTTCAGCTGCTTTCTGTTGTTTTTCTGCACCTTTCAGTTTCTGCTAAATTTAAAAAAAAGTCCTATTTTTAAACAACTTTTTGACAACAACTAGATGATTACATGTATCTGCTATTTTTAGATTGCTTCTGCTTTTGTTTTATGAATAATTTCTGCCTTTTGTGATCCTTTCTGATCCTAACAACTTTTTAGATTTTGTTCAGCCTCTCTCTGCTAATTTCAGCTTTATTTTTATTGATTTTATTTGTACTTTATTTGGCTACTGTTTTGCTCATTTCAGCCTTTCCCCACAAATTTTTAAGTTTCTTTTTTTCCAGTTTCAATCCTGTTCATTTCGGCTACATTTGTCTTCTATTCAGCTTTTTCTATTAGTTTTTTTAAACTACTTTTCACTTTTATTTTTCTGCTTTCAGTAAAGCTGTTCAAATTAAACTCATGTTAACAGTTTAGCAATGAAACCACTTCAGCAGCTTTCAGTAAAAACAATCATTCAGTTATAAGCCTTCATTGTGTTTTCATAGGAAATGGCATTTCTCTAGTTTTTGCATGTATTAATGCAGCTGCTGCTAAATGACAGGAAATATAGATTTTTACAAACTGACTGAGCTGGAGCATGCTGCCGGTCGTGCGCCTCTCTTCCTGCTTGTCTCCTGACTCTAATACATTAAGAAGAGAGCTGCAGAGGGGAGCATTTAAAAAAAGCTGGGATGTCTCTTGCAAGTCATATTAACAGTAGCAGAGCCTACTGTTTGCAATCAATACGGGCGAGGAGCGTTTCCAGTAACCCAGTGTCTGCACATCCATCTTTTCTTATGGAGGAGGTTACAGATGCAGAGCCATGAAACCTGCTCTGGATGCAAACATGAAGATTTAGAGTTCCACATGGGGCTAAAGATGTGAGAGAAATTAGTTTAAATGATAAAACACACCTATTCAATATGTTCCTGGTAGCAGTGCATCAAATGACTTCTGTGACAACGTTTTCATAGGAGCAGTTTTAGAACGAGTCACATCTGTGACTTATAACACTTGGATATACTAGATATTTTGCTAATAAATAAACAGAGCTCCTGCCAGAAGTTATTGCCAAAGATTTAAACAAAGATCTTGTGCAATGAGGCGCACTTGAAGTTTGTGTTGTGAAAGACCCTCAGCTACGACCACAGCAAAGTCCAGAACAATGTCAATAAAAGTGACACAACTGTAGCCATTTTTGTACTTTCTGTGTTTGGCTGTGGTTGCCATCTTGATCTGGATTGTGTCATTTTGCAAGGATTTTCTCATTCTATGACCCAGAGTAAAATGTGCAGTAACCAAAAAGGTAAGGGATTTATTTACAGCAGAGTTCATCAGGGAAGATCTGCACGTCGGGGAATAACTGTGCATGTGCAAGTTATAACTAGAGTGAATGGATAAGATAAGAGCGCCCCAAAACCGGAAATACGTCATTGATCAGAAAACGTTTTTGGAAACAAACAATATAACTCATCATTACTCATAAAATATTTATCCTACACAACCAAAAACATATAGTGTATGCATATATTTCGAAATATTTTTATTTTATTATTTCATTTTTATAATTTTTTTTAAAAAGTCTTCACTGTACAGTAAAATGGTCCAGAAGATAGAGTGGGGCGGCACCCTGGCACCCTCTAGTGGCCAGTCGCCCCTGATCTGCAGGAGATAGAATGGAGTATAATTCTTAGGCTAGGGTTAATTATCAGTATACGGTAGTACTTATGTTGCTTACTGTGTCCTTGTTTGTTGCAGGCTTGGAAAGTGGGCAGGAGATTCCAGGACCAAGAGGATGTCGGCAGTGATCAGGTAAGTACCAGTTGGGGAGTGGCAGGTCGGACAGCAAGGCTGAGATGATGTTTGGTTTGGTTATAGAAGGAGATGCAGCTGGTGCTTCAAGAAAGATTTCCAAGAGGTGCAAACGCCAGGTAGAGGCAAACAAACACAAGAAGTCTTGATACTAAGAGAGAGAAAACCCAAAGATTAAAGCAACATGAAAGTGGTGCAAGTGGCACAAGGCCAGGAATGACTGTGGAGACCACGAGGAGGCTTTAGAAGAAACCAGGGAGGTCCAAGGTACAGGAGGAACGCAGGAGACAGAGCTACAACACATAAGAAATAGAGATTAGTTGTTACAAAGCACAAGGAGTGCCAGGAACATGACTACTGGTTTGGTAGATAATGCACCAGCGTTGAAGTGAAGTCATCTGCTGCCACTCATACTCCTGCAGCTCATTAGGGGAATGGTCCACAGGTGTGCGCTTGTTGGCACCATCTGGTGTAGAAAAGCTGCAGAAGAAAAACTGGAAGTCCTACATTAACGACCTCTTGCAGCTCCAGAGTTCCTGATCCAGCTAATGAGCTCCTTCCAGTACACAAGGCAGAGTCTGACCAGAACCCGATGCTGGACGACCGTTGATTATCTATGGTGATTCAGCCTAGACCTTGTGTGGTCTTTAGTAAGATTAACGTGAACTTCATGAACCCTTCTTGTAAGCTCAAGCAGATACTCTGTGACTCCTTGTCTCCAGTTCCTTGGGTCTGTTCCATCAAAGCTTCCAGTGACTTTGTGTTTCCTCATACTCAGCCTGGACCTCTAACCCTCTGGGTTCTTGGTCCTGGAGTCACCATTACTCATCTTTCTATCAGGATCCAGACAGCATCAGTCTCGTCCCCACTGGTCTGAACTGCCACTCTCCAACTGGTACTTTATACCTCCTGGAAATCTACATCCTGGTCCTGGAGCCTCCGTCTTCCTCCTCCAATCCTGTAAAACAACAACACATGATGATGATGAACTGTAGGAGAAAATGGAAACAAATCATTGCTGTCAGATGTGAAGCTGTCTGTGCTGCTGCCCTCTTCTGAACATGACCCTTTCTCCTCAAAGGTCTTTTTTCCAGTCAAGCTTCAAGGAAGGAACACTCTGCAGTTTCATTGTTCTGTCCTGATGAGGATCACTTGTAGCTCTGAAGACAGGAAAGGAAGCAATGGCCGAAGTCCTAACTCAGAGCTTACAAATAACAACTTGCAAACCAATGAATTTAGACACTAACTGTGTGCAACATCACACGCCATGGAGGACTTGACTACCAAATGAACTAAATCAGAGCCCAATAACAGACTTTTGATTTTCATCTTTTAAGAATGCAATAAAATAATAATTAATCATGAGACCTTTTATGTCCCATCAGATATTTTTTATAAATGTTTATTAAACCATACTGCATATCACCCACAGCCTTTCATGCTAGATTTTCTAGAGTGAAAAGAGACAGAGTTGGAGACATTTTGGCTTAACCCTCAAAATGAATATACGTAATCTTCTTTTATTTGTTTTGCTTTTCTCCTGTCGGCTGCTCCCGTCTTCAGGGGGTCACCACGGTGAACTCACACAACACTTGGCAATTGTTTTTACGCTGCATGTCCGTCCTGACGCAACCACAGACCATCGAGCTACCACAGCCCTCTGCGTGGAGCAGAGAGCTGCTATCTGGGGAGCAGATGGGATTAAGGGCCTTGCTCAAGGGCCCAGAGTGGGGCAAATAAGTGCAGAGGCAGGTGTGTGTGTTTCACCTATTCCACCCACATTTTGCTGCTGTCGGTCTGGGAAGTTGAACCGGCACAGAGCCACCTTCTCTAACCTCTTTACCACCACTCCCCCATTCTCTACAATCTCATGTGATATTGCAAAATGTCCCACTCAGTATATGAATGACTCTCAGCTACTACCACACCAAATTTTAGCACAGTATCTGCAAAACTGTCTGAGTTGTTGACATTTATGTATTGGCTAAAATGGATTAGATTAAATTAAGTTATTTATTAACTTTCTAAGAGTTTAATGCTACGGTCCCGTAATGCTTGTAATGTGTTGCGAATGACTCCCAACTACAGATACAACCTTCTTTTACGCAGTAACAATAAAATGGAGTTAAAACCATTTTGTGTTTTTAAAGACCAGTTGACTGTTGCTCATCGTTTTCAACTGGACTGCCTTGAAAAGAAACTAAATATACTATAACATATTATAAGTGTATAATGTTTTATTTACAAACGGTTTGAAAAGATTTGATGTGTCAGAATGATGGTATGTCATGAACTACTCAAAGCATTTTCATTTTTGAGTTTTGTCTTCTGTCACTGTCTGTAGGATGTCTGTTTTCTCTGCGTGGTGTGAATCTCAACATGCCTGATCTGTCCGGTCACGTCACGTGAGCCCTGCTGCATCACATGAAGCACACTGCAGCCATCAGCATGTTTACCAGCAGGTGCCACACGCTGTTAATCACAGCTAAAACCTTTAACTGCTGCCTCGTAGCAGCAGGTGCTTCAGGCCCATCTGTTGCTCGCAGGAACATCAGAGGAGCCGACATGATGACTGCTGTTCAGGGATTTACTAAATAAATATGTTTGGATTTAATGTTGTGTTGGTTTGATCAGATTTGTCTCAACTGTAGTCTGCGCTGAAGGAGAGAGAAAACCCTGAAGGTGATGATAAAAGCAAGAATCTGTCTGAAATGTTAAATTATGGAAATTTTATTAAGTAGAAAAATCTGCATTTTCTGTCAAAATGCTGTAAGAGATGATTGACTTGTTGAAAATCTAAAACTGAGTTTAGTTAGAATAAGAACAAAAGTTAACATTAGCAAGGCAGAACATGAAAGCTAAAATGAGAAAAATGGAAGCTCAATGTGAAATAAATAACTGAAACGTTAAACCAATAAAACAGTTGCTAAATGCTAAAAATAGCAAAAACAATACCGCTAAAACAGTAACAAAACAGTATAGGCTAAAACTTTGAAATGGCAAGTTAATTAAAATGATAGGCAAACAGTAGCTAAAATTCAAAATGACCAAATCACAAGCTAAAAGCCCCCCCCNAAAAAAAAAAAAAACATAGCTACAAGCTAGCTACCAAAACAGTAGCCTGGTTAAAACCACACCCTGTCCTTCACTTCGCTTCAGACTAGGGTCTGGACTTTCTCCATAGAGAAACGATTTCTCCTGGAGATTTTTGAATGGACCAATCAGAGAACAGAAGGCGGAGTTTTGTTAGTTTAGCCTGGCGAGGTCCAGGCTATTCAGATAAATAGCTCAGAAACCACTCGGTGGATATTTTTTATGCTACCAGTGTGTAATTATATGGCTCTAATTTACTGACTGTTGGCCTGGATGAAACATTTGAGATAAAATTCGATTTTTTATCATTTATTTTCGTAGCGCACCCGAGGCTGTTTGGAAAATGTCAAACCGAAACTATTTAAATCCAGCAGATTTGACCATTTCGTGAATTGATTTAGGAACTGTTAAGCTCAGGAACACTTCTGATATAACGTCAGCTAAGAAATATATTTTTTATCAGCAGAGAAATAATAGTTTTTTACCTTGTTTTATTGAAAATTCCTTCGTGGCGGCAGCCATTTTGAATGACGACGTCAGTCGACATCGTTCAAAACTCCGCCTTCTGCTCTCTGATTGCTCAGGAACACTTCTGATATAACGTCAGCTAAGAAATATATTTTTCTCAGCAGAGAAATAATAGTTTTTTACCTTGTTTTATTGAAAATTCCTTCGTGGCGGCAGCCATTTTGAATGACGACGTCAGTCGACGTCGTTCAAAACTCCGCCTTCTGTTCTCTGATTGGTCCGAACAAAAATCTACCGGAGAAATCCTTGTGGATGGGGGAAGTCCCAGACTGTGCAGTGAAGGGAAATGAGAATTGAGCGGAGCTGTGCAGGAAGGCGAGGGCCAGGCTACCAAAACAGCAGCAATGCCAAAAAGGAGTAAAACAATGAATGAAAGCTAATTAAACTAGTAGAACAGTAGCTAAAAGCTATTAATTATTATTTATTTTTTAAATACGTTATTTCAAAGAGTGCAAAGCTTTTCAAGGACTTGGAGTTTGAGGAAAAAATTAAAATAATTATTATAAAAAGTATAGAAATTACAAAATTCTAATTGCATGCCTGCAATGTTTCTTGCAAGCTGGACATTGATGTTAGAATGATTAAAACTGCTGAAAGTATGCTCGTTAGGATTTTTAGTTTTTAAAAATGTGTGAAAGAAACAGTAAACAGGAAAACAGAGGGAGTGCTCGCCAAGTAGCACATCTGTACTGATTTATTTTATTTTTTATTTTATTTAATATTAACTTGTACACATAGCCTTAGATGCTGTCACTTATTTTCAAGAGATTTGGTTTAGACAACACAACAAATGAAGTAATTGAATAATACAGTGTAAATAAAACAATAAAATCAAGGTGCCAAATTTAACAGTTAAATACTAAAAGCAAGAGCCAATTCACAATTACTTTTACAGTAACCTTAAAAAACGTTTAAAAAAATCCTCAAAAGAAATCCAAGTGGAAAACTTCAGATCTTGTTGCGAGCTGTTCCAGTTCCAGGAGCAGAGTAAGAGAAGGCCTTTGTGCCAAGTTCAGTCCACACTGAAGGTAATGAAGGCCTGGGAGCGCATGCTGTAACTGCACTGATGACTTGACATGTGGGAGGAGATATATGATTAGAGCTGACCAGGGAGTGATTTATACATGAAGATGTACCAGAGCAAGAGCCTACCAGTAGATGATGATCCAGTAGAGTACTGGGTGCAGTGATGGGTACAGTTACAACCAGTTATGAACCTTAGGGCACCATGGTAGACAGCATCCACCATCTGCACGGAGCTGGCAGGCATCCATGTAGTCATCATCAATGTTTTCTCAAGAGTTTGAGCATTTAGGCTTTAAATTGGAACCAAGAAAGTGAACCTTATATAACACAACACATGACAAAAACGTATCAAAACAACTTCCCCCCAGTGTAAAACATAAAGATTCTTATATTTTTGTCACATGATGTAACCACACGTCAGTGATCGCATGCCTGTGAGGTGCAGACAGATGAGGCACATAAATGTAAACTGTTTCAGGGGAACTGTCATCCTCAGTGAGAAGAAAACTGTATAACAGATCAGCTCATTTATTCAGAAAAACTACCCATGCTGACTCCTCAGATCCACATGGTGCAGACATGTCCATAAGTAGCAGTGTAAACTTGTGTGTACTGTACTTTTCGGCGTATAAGTTGCTGTTTTTTATTTATTACTAATTTGCATGTCCTGCGACTTATACGGCGAAGCAACATATTTATGGATTCTCACCCATATTTTTAGACACATTTTTGACTCAGATATGACCGTTTTTCATGTTGGCAAAAAATGGTGCAGTACCACTTTTGTCCGCTAGGGGACACTTCCAGAGAGTCCACCGACCGTTTCCAGCTCATGTGTCCGAAAAACGCCTCCTCTGCTCGTACTGACTCTGTTGCTGCCCGGCCTCCTGCTCTGGAGGTAAGAACTGTTTGCTGTGTTTGTTAGCTGTTTGTTAGATAAGTCAAGAACCACAGGACAGATTTTTATGAAACTTACAGAATGTAATCACTGTATGGACATTTACAACTGACTAGCTTTATGAGATGTTTGAGATTTAAAAAAATCGTTATTTTAGCTTGTTGTTAGCGGTTAGCTACCGTAAACAGATACCTACTATTTAGATAAATAGCTCATAAACCACTCGGCAGATATTTTTTTAGCGTACATAGTGTAATTATATGGGTTTAATTTACAAACTGTTGACCTGTATGAAACATTTGAGATAAAATTCGATTTTTTATTCGTGTTTTAGAGACGGAATCGTCTCGTGTTAGCTTCCGTTTTATTTCCGTGCATATTTTAGATTAGACCATTTCGTGAATTTATTAAGGAATGGTTAAGCTCAGGAACCCTTGTGCTATAATGTCAGCTACAAAGGTGGGCGCCAGACCGCTGGGGAGCGTTAAAGCACTAATCCGCTTATAGCGGACCTAAACAATTTGTTAGCATTAGAGCAGATTGACTAACTTTTTAATTCATAAGCGGATTTGCGCTATTTTTATTTAAAATGCAGTACCGCTAATAACTAATTATCTATCAGTAAAAATGAAAAAACTTATTTACGGGCTCTTAAATCAACTGGACGACTGCTCACGGACCATATCCTGTCACCGCCGGATGTGGTCCGTGAACAAAAGCGGTCCCCGCCCAAGGCGGGCTACAGAGAGCGCTCTCTCTATAGCAGTTAGCAGCCAGTGTGTTACTCTGCAGCCTTATTGCTTGTTTTCGAAGAGTCAGACGAAGAGTTTTTAACATGGAGGGTGAACTTATGGATGTTTCTCAGCGGCCTACGCGACGCGTCAGCGCCTCATTTGCCCTGTTCAAAATGGCGACGGCCACAGAAGCAGGACTTTACAACAAAACACGGTAAAAACAATTATTTCTTTGCTGAGAAAAAATATATTTCTTAGCTGACTTTATAGCACAAGGTTTTTCTGAGCTTAACCGTTTCACGAAATGGTCAAATCTGCTGGATTAAAAAAAGTAGTTCGCCATTTGCCCTGTTCAAAATGGCGACGGCCACAGAAGCTAAGGACTTTACAAGAAAACACGGTAAAAACAATTATTTCTTTGCTGAGAAAAAATATATTTCTTAGCTGACTTTATAGCACAAGGTTTTTCTGAGCTTAACCGTTTCACGAAATGGTCAAATCTGCTGGATTTTAAAAAGTAGTTCGCCATTTGCCCTGTTCAAAATGGCGACGGCCACAGAAGCTAAGGACTTTACAAGAAAACACGGTAAAAACAATTGTTTCTTTGCTGAGAAAAAATATATTTCTTAGCTGACTTTATAGCACAAGGTTTTTCTGAGCTTAACCGTTTCACGAAATGGTCAAATCTGCTGGATTAAAAAAAGTAGTTCGCCATTTGCAC
>JBBPBX010052367.1:0-20911 GCA_038048925.1 Garcialebias charrua
GATCTCTACTTTCCTCAGACTCTGAAGTGGCTTTGAATACAACTTCAGTTACTTCTGTAACTTTAGGTACTTCTGTAACTTGAGGTACTTCTGTCACTTTTGGTACTTCTGTCACTTTAGGTACTTCTGTCACTTTAGGTACTTCTGTAATTTCGGGTACTTCTGTAACTTCACATACTTCTATAACTTGAGGTACTTCTGTAACTTTATGTACTTCTGTAATTTCATGTACTTCTGTAACTTCAGATTTTTCTGTAACTCTAGGTACTTCTTTGACTTTGTGTACTTCTGTAACTTGAGGTACTTCTGTAAGTTTAGATACTTCTGTAATTTCAGGTACTTCTGTAATTTCAGGTACTTCTGTATCTTCATGTACTTCTGTAACTTGAGGTACGTCTGTAACTTTAGGTACTTCTGTGACTTCATGTACTTCTGTGACTTCATGTACTTCTGTGACTTCATGTACTTCTGTGACTTCATGTACTTCTGTGAATTCATGTACTTCTGTAACTTCAGGTACTTCTGTAACTTCACATACTTCCAAAACTTTAGGTACTTCTGTAACTTCTGTAACTTTATGTACTTCTGTAATTTTATGTACTTCTGTAACTTCTGATTTTTCTGTAACTTTAGGTACTTCTTTGACTTTGTGTACTTCTGTAACTTGAGGTACATCTGTAAGTTTAGGTACTTCTGTAATTTCAGATACTTCTGTAACTTGATGTAATTCTGTAACTTTATGTACTTCTGTAACTTGAGGTACTTTGTGAGGTACTTCTGCAACTTGAGGTACTTCTGTATCTTGAAGTACTTTTGTGACTTTAGGTACTTCTGTGAATTCATGTACTTCCAAAAATTTAGGTACTTCTATAACCTCATGTACTTCTGTGACTTTTTGTACTTCTGTAACTTCAGATACTTCTGTGACTTTGTGTACTTCTGTAACTTCAGATACTTCTGTGACTTTGTGTACTTCTGTAACTTCAGGTACTTCTGTGACTTTGTGTACTTCTGTAATTTCCTGTAATTCTGTAGCTTGAGGCACTTCTGTAGCTTTAAGTACTTCTGTTACTTTGTGTACTTCTGTAACTTCAGGTACTTCTGTGACTTTTTGTACTTCTGTAATTTCCTGTACTTCTGTAGCTTGAGGCACTTCTGTAGCTTTAAGTACTTCTGTTACTTTGTGTACATCTGTAACTTCAGGTACTTCTGTTGCATGAGGTAATTCTGTAACTTTTGGTACATCTGTAACTTCAGGTACTTCTGTAATTTTGTGTACTTCTGTAGCTTTAGGTACTTCTGTAACTTCAGGTACTTCTGTAACCTCAGGTACTACTGTAACTTCAGGTACTTCTGTAGTTTTAGGTACTTCTGTAGCTTTAGGTACTTCTGTAGCTTTAGGTACTTCTGTAACTTTAGTTCCATCTGTAACTTCATGTACTTCTGTAACTTCAGATTCTTCTGTGACTGTAGGTATTTCTGTGAGTTTGGGTACTTCTGTAATTGCAGGTACTTCTGTAACTTTAGGTACTTCTGTTACTTTAGGTACTTCTGTAACTTCATGTACTTCTGTAACTTCAGATACTTCTGTAACTTCAGGTACTTCTGTAACTTCAGGTACTTCTGTAACTTCAGGTACTTCTGTAACTTCAGGTACTTCTGTAACCTCAGGTACTACTGTAACTTCAGGTACTTCTGTAGTTTTAGGTACTTCTGTAGCTTTAGGTACTTCTGTAACTTTAGTTCCATCTGTAACTTCATGTACTTCTGTAACTTCAGATTCTTCTGTGACTGTAGGTATTTCTGTGAGTTTGCGTACTTCTGTAATTGCAGGTACTTCTGTAACTTTAGGTACTTCTGTTACTTTAGATACTTCTGTAACTTCATGTACTTCTGTAACTTCAGATACTTCTGTAACTTCAGGTACTTCTGTAACTTCAGGTACTTCTGTAACTTCAGATTCTTCTGTAACTGTAGGTATTTCTGTGAGTTTGCATACTTCTGTAATTACAGGTACTTCTGTAATTGCAGGTACTTCTGTAACTTTAGGTATTTCTGTAACTTTGGATATTTCTGTAACTTCATGTACTTCTGTAAATTCATGTACTTCATATACTTCTGTAACTTGAGGTACTTTTGTAACTTTAGGTACTTCTGTAACTTCTGGTACATCTGTATCTTCAGGTACTTCTGTGACTTTGTGTACTTCTGTAACTTCAGGTACTTCTGTAACTTCAGTTTCTTTTGTAACTGTAGGTATTTCTGTGACTTTGTGTACTTCTGTAATTTCAGGTACTTCTGTATCTTCCAATTCTTCTGTAACTTTAGGTATTTCTGTGACTTTGAGTATTTCTGTAACTTCAGGTACTTCTGTGACTTTGTGTACTTTTGTATCTTCATTTACTTCTGTAACTTTAGGTACTTTTGTAACTTCATGTAATTCTGTAACCTTAAATACTTCTGTGACTTTGTGTATTTCTGTAACTTCATTTACTTCTGTAACTTCAGGTACTTCTTTAACTTTAGGTGCTTCTGTAAATTTAGGTACTTCTGTAACTTCAGGTATTTCTGTAACTTTAGGTACCTCTGTAACTTCTGGTACTTCAATAACTTTAGGTACTTCTAGTACTTCTGTAACTTCGGGTATTTCTGTAACTTCAGGTACTTTTGTAACTTCTGGTACTTCAATAACTTTAGGTACTTCTAGTACTTCTGTAACTTCAGGTATTTCTGTAACGTTAGGTACTTCTGTAACTTCTGGTACTTCTATAACTGCAGGTACTTCTAGTACTTCAGGTACTTCTGTAACTTCAGGTACTTCTATAACTTCAGGTACTTCTGTGACTTCAGATTCTTCTGTAACTGTAAGTATTTCTGTGAGTTTGCATACTTCTGTAATTACAGGTACTTCTGTAATTGCAGGTACTTTTGTAATTTTAGGTATTTCTGTAACTTTGGGTATTTCTGTAACTTCATGTACTTCTGTAAATTCATGTACTTCTGTAACTTCATATACTTCTGTAACTTGAGATACTTTTGTAACTTGAGATACTTTTGTAACTTTAGGTACTTCTGTAACATCTGTATCTTCATGTACTTCTGTGACTTTATGTACTTCTGTAACTTCAGGTACTTCTGTGACTTTGTGTACTTCTGTAACTTCAGTTTCTTTTGTAACTGTAAGTATTTCTGTGACTTTGTGTACTTCTGTAATTTCAGGTACTTCTGAAACTTCAGGTACTTCTGTATCTACCAATTCTTCTGTAACTTTAGGTATTTCTGTGACTTTGTGTATTTCTCCAACTTCAGGTACTTCTGTGACTTTGTGTACTTCTGTATCTTCATATACTTCTGTAACTTTAGGTACTTTTGTAAGTTCATGTAATTCTGTAACCTTAAATACTTCTGTGACTTTGTGTATTTCTGTAACTTCATTTACTTCTGTAACTTCAGGTACTTCTTTAACTTTAGGTGCTTCTGCAAATTTAGGTACTTCTGTAACTTCAGGTACTTCAGGTATTTTTGTAACTTTAGGTACGTCTGTAACTTCTGGTACTTCAATAACTTTAGGTACTTCTAGTACTTCTGTAACTTCAGATATTTCTGTAACTTCAGATATTTCTGTAACTTCAGGTACTTCTGTAACTTCTGGTATTTCCATAATTTTAGGTAGTTCTGTAATTTTAAGTACTTCTGTAACTTCAGGTACTTCTGTGACTTTGTGTACTTCTCTACCTTTAGCTACTTCTGTAACTTCATTGACTTGTGTAACTTCGGGTACTTCTGTGATTTTACCTACTTTTGTAACTTCTAGTACTTCTGTAACTTCATTGACTTGTGTAACTTTGGGTACTTCTGTGATTTTACCTACTCTTGTAACTTCTAGTACTTCTGTAACTTCAGAATGGTCCGTTGTAGCTCCATCTCTTTGTGGCTCTGAGTTTTCTTGCTCAACGTTTTTTTCTAGGAAAGACTCGACCTGTTTTGAGTCACCAGTTCCATCAAGTGCAATAGTTTCTGAAGATGATACTTCTTCATTAAAGGACTGATCCTCTTCTGGACATAATGTGGGCGCTTGCACTGCTTCTAGTACTTCTGTAGGTTCTGCATGGACCGGTGTAGCTTCATCTTTTTGTAGCCTTTTTCCAGGATCAACAGTTTCTTCATCTAGAGATTTGGTTTGTTTCAGTTCATCTGGATCTTTTTCATTTGGTGTACTTTCTTCTTCTTCATTAAGAACCTGAGCTGTATCTTCTTTTGGTTCTAGCGTTGGTGTGTGTACAACTTCTGTAACTTCTTTATGGTCAACTTTACTTGTGACTGTTTCAGACTCTTTCTTCTCTGGTTTATCAGCTTCTTTGGTTTCATCTGTATTTGTTTTAGGTGGTGGAGTATCCTCTGAGGGTTGAACGTTACATGACTGAACGTCACCCTCCTCTGTAGTGAACACAGCTGTTTTAGCTCCTGCTTCCAGTCCTTCCCCCATAGCGACAACTTGATCCTCAACCACAGCTTGCTCTGAAACCGTTTTTATGGTCTCAGCATTGGTTTCTGCAAGAATTTGGAATTCTTTTTGACCATCAGCATCCTCAGTTTCATCTGCTGATGTAACAAATATTTCTTCTTCCTGATAGTCTGTTTCGGAGAAGAATGGTTCACCCATCATGCCTTCTTCCTCTGTGGGTAAGTTCTCTGTGGACATGGCTGATACATGTTCCACCACATCCTGGTTCTCGTCACTCATTTCCAATTCTTTAATGCTTTCTCGTACCTCAACAACAGTGACCTGATTAGTTTCATCTGTAGTGTATGTGGCAGTGTCAAACTTCTCGATGGGAACCTCTGACACGATTTCTGTTGGCAGCACTTCATTGAAGTGAAAGACGTTCTCAGTTTGGGCTGTCGCTGCAAGTTCACTGACTGCGTCGATTTCTTCAGCGTCTAAGCCCGTTTCAAAGGCTGTTGCATCAGATTTACTGTGTACTTCCAGAACTTTGGGATGGTCTGGTACAGATGACTCAAACACTTGATGGTAGACGGAACCAGAAACATCGTCAGAACTTGGTTCCTCTGAACACACTGGGACTTCATTTGGACTTACAGAGATGGTGTTAGAAACTTGTTGCAGCAGTAACTCTGTGTTCAGGACGATGTATTCTGCTGGTACCGGTGTTATGTTGCCAGATGTGTTTGATGACTCTATCAACTGAGAAACAGCAGAAACCATCTCTGTCTCGTCTGCTGTAGTAGCGTCCACTGGCTCTGGAGCAGTTATGGCCTCGGAGGTGATCTCTATCAGGTCCTCTGCGATGGTTTCATCTCTCGCTGCCTCTTCGATGGCTGAGGCTGGAGTGGGCTCTGTGACTACACCCTCTTCTGGAATATCACTGAGTTGCTGATGTGTACTGGTTGATTCCGTGAGTTCATCCAGTTCTTCGTTTCCTAATGCTTCCTTTGGACTCTCATTTGTTTCAGTTGGCAGAAGGTCACAAAGTGGGACTGACTCAGTTTTCTCCTCAGAAAGGTTATTTTGGAGTTCTTTATAACTTTGTATGTCTGCCTGTACTTGGATCTGAACTGGTGTTTCTGCTGTATCAAATTCAGACAGTGGAACCACGGCGGGGGTCTCAGAGTCCTCATCTCCTGAGGCCACTTCCTGATCAGCCTCATCCGAAGACACTTGGTTTTGCCCTTCAGCTGACTTTCTGTCTTTTTTGCTTGGTAGGCGTCTTTTCATGAAAAAAGAGGAATCATCTTGAATGGCTTCACCAAGACATACATCGTCGTCTTTTGCTTTTCGTTTCAGGGTGACTAGATTTTTTAACGATTTCAACGCTGACCCTTCATCACCTTCTGAAGGACTTCCTGTCTGACTGAGGGATGAAGGCAGAACCTGTTGCACCTCATTAGGTGATTCGAGAGGTGTCTCTTTCTGTTCGCTGTCCTTCTTTTTATGTTCATTATCTTTTGGGGGTGTTTCATCATCTGAGTCAGACGTTTTCCTGCTCCTCCTCCTTCCAGATCCACACAAAACTGCTTCCCATGACACGGATGAATCTTTTCTCTTCTTTCCTTCCTCGGTGCTGTGATCTGATGTTTGCTCTCCTTTACCTGGGGTTTGTTCCTCTTCGTGGTCCAAAGACGGTGTCTTCTTGTGCTTTTGTGGAGTCATGAGCTTTCTGAATGAAGCCCAAGCTCCATCGTCTCCACCTGCTGCCTGGGCAGAGGGTTGTGCAGGAGTTTCCCCTCTCTGATGGTCAGCCGACTCTGTAGAGGACTGCAGCTGATCGGAGCTGTATTCACCGGAGCTGGGTCGCGTTGCATCACTTGATTTTCTGCTCGTCTGCTTTTTGGAGAGTCTCTTAAAACTAGAGCTTGACATGAGCCTTTTCAGGGGACTGGCTTGGACTTTGTCGTTTTCTTGAGCGTTGATTATGTCCGTCTCAACTTCACGGGAGGGGTTAACTTTGTTCCTGTCTTGAATAGACTCTGAAGTCAGTCTTTCCTCTTTACCGTTCTCTCTCTTTGTTGTAGCTTTAGAAGAAACTTCCTTGTCGTCGTGTTGATTTGGTACACTTTGATCAACCAGCTCTTCAGCTGTTTTCACTCCTTTCTCTAACAGTTCTTTTTCGGTGACTTTATCTTCCACGAGGCTCTTTCTCTTTCGAAAGCTAGAAAAGATCCCGGTTGTAAAAAACCTTTTAAATGGCGAAGTGATCTCTTTTCCGTCAGAGCCAGCTGGAGATGTTGGAGGCCGTTCCTCTTCTGGTGCGCCGTTCTCTTGGATCAATAAAGTTGTTCCTGTAGTCGCCTCATCACCAGATGCCATTTTCTCTTTGGGTTCTGTTCTCTCCTCTGTTTTTTCTACACAATCCAGAGCTGCAGCATCTGCCAGAGTCTTACAGGTTGTTAAATCATCGTCAAGAGCTTCCTGCGCTCTGTTAGGATCCATATTTAGATCTTTTATTTCATTTGCGTCATCTTCAAAGTCTTCTTGTTTGCTTGGCGCTTGTTTCACTATTGAATCTTTGGCAGCTGAGCCTCTCTTTACCGTCAGCTTTAAGCTAATGTTGCTGAAAAATCTTCTGAAACTTTCGTTGATGTCATTTTGCTTGGCATCCACTTGGATCATTTCATCTGTCCCAACCTGATCAGCAACATCTTCATCTGGCAGCTCCTTTAAAAAACTCTCGTTGTCGTCTCTGGGCGCCTCCTTTTCTTTGGATCGCTCTGAAGCGTCAATGTCCGGAGAAAAGACAGCTAAACCAGAAAGAACGTAATCAAAACAGTTTGGTTACGAGGGCTGCAGAAGGATGAAGGAGCTGAGCTCCAACAAGTCATGTAAAGTTTGGCTTTAGAAACACTCACCCTCCACAGCCATCTCCTCCTCACGGTGACCATTGATCTCTGCGACGGAGCTGCTTCCATCAATCTCGGTGATCGGCACATTTCTTCTGACAACCTGAAGAAAAGAGTAAAACGTAGCTCCAGTGACAAGATCAACAAATGATTTTACAGCTGAAATTTATAAATCAGCAGCGACAGTCGTAGTAGAGCATCCTTCATTTTAAAGTCAAGTTGAAAGTATCTGCTGAAAGTTTGAGGCGTGCCTGAAAGTCTTCCATTTGTCATCTTTCTTCTCTGAAGCCCAAGAATAATTTGGGACTTAGTTCTTCCTTCTTTCGGCTGCTCCCTTCTTCAGGGGTCGGTCGTCACAGCGAACCAACTCACACGAAGACCTGATGGTTGTTTTTACACCGGACGCCCTTCCTGATGCAACCACAGACCACCGAGCTACCACAGCCCTCTGTGTGGAGCGGAGAGCATATTTCACCTTTGCCTCAACGCATTGCAACCAAAGGTCACACACTTTACTGATCAACTTTTACTTTTTGATGTTTTTTTTGTGTTTGTGTATGAATGTTTTTTGAAAGTTGCAGGAGAACGTGATTTAAAGACAAAATAGAAGAATGATCTGAGGAATGAACGCGTCAGGATTTGATTTCCTGTGAAAGAAAAGGTATTTTCGTCTGTGATTCAATCTTTTTAAAACAAACAGTCCAGTCTCTGCTGGACGGACGACATGTCCTTTAACTTAATCCTATTTGCCTAAATCTTAAATCCATGAGACAGATTAGTTTGGAGAGTCGGGTTTAGAAAACAAGAAACACGTGATTTAATGTACCTCATGCAAATGTAAAAACAGTCAGTTCTTGAATAACTAGAATGGTTTCAAACTGTTTTTATGGTCCTTTAGACATAAAATGTGTTAAAACTTGTTGTGGAATGCCACAACTAATGGAGTAAAGCATAAAACTGATTATTCTAAAGTAAATGGAAAAAACAAAAACACTAAAACAAGAGGATTTAGAGAATTACTGAACGTCAAAAGTTCAAAGTTCATTATTTTCTAATAAAAAAATGTTGCTCTCACGTGCACCACAGCTGTGAGTTTTGTCTGCTTTGACTGAACGTGTTCCTCTAAAAACCAGAAAAAGTCTAACAGTCCTTGAAGGAATGCTTATCACCCGCTTACTTTCGTACCACAGGTTTACACTGAAACCATCTTTTGTTGAGAAATGCTGGAGCTGTAAACATGGAAAACACCAAAACGCTCTCATGCTAAACTTTTATGTCAACGACTCTCAGCTGCTGCCAAATCTGATTTTAACTTAATATCTGTAAAAATAGCCTGTTTTGTGTTGGTTGTATGATGAGACATCAAGTAAATGATAAATGGACTGTACCGTACTTATACAGCTCCTTTCTATCTAATGAAGATACTCAAAGCTCTTTACAACAGTCTGTGTCCTCATTTACCTCCACACACACATACAGCACTCTACTACACACACATTCATTGAAACATTTTTAATGGCAAAATGGAAAAACTGAAAGCACAAATAAACTATGAAAAATATTCTGTGTGAAAGGTGCTGGTGGGTCAGACTGGTAGACAGATGTTTCTGATCTGAGCTTAGAGGGTTCAAATCTTATCACCGACACATTTTTAAAGACCGTGTAAAGTGAAATTAAATGTGTGTTTTTAGTTTGTCACATGGCATAAATATGTGTTATTAATCACCCATATAAATCTGACTGATTAAAAACATTGTTTTCCTTATAAAATTAAGTCTCAAAAATCATGAAAAAACATAATTTTCCCTTGGTCTGAAACTGTGGGGGCGTGTCAGCGCGTGGGCGTGGTTTCAGCGCAGTACTGCGGCCTGCAGCTGAGCTGTGTGTGGAGAGGCAGACAGCAGAGCCAGTAAACCTGCTCTGTTTTTATCTGAGTTCTGTCTGTAACAGCAGCTACTTTTTCCAAGAGTTACGCTGTTTTTGTAAATAGTTTTCTTGTGTGTTTTTAATCTGGAATGAATAAAAAAAATTAAAAAAGTTGTACCATGCGGGAATTGAACCCGTGGGGTTTGGGACGGAAGGCAAGCGCTTTATCCATTGACCTATCCAGGCATTACAGATACTCAGTATAAAACCACGTGGTATAAAAACATGTTATGATTTGTACGGGTGCCCTGACCATTGCGACATCCAGGGAAGATGCACGAACGAGGCATAATTGATTAGCTAGCTAACAATGAACAAAATATCTATGCTATTGCTATCTGATGCTATCTGCGATTCGCGAGTGAACGGCTCCACCGAGGTGAATTTATACGGCTGGAGCTGCAGGGGGTGGGGCTTTATACCGTGTGACGAAACACGGTAACATTTAAACCACGCCTAAAAAATCCTGAAACAGAAATATCTTTATACACAGTTTGATCTATAACTCCAAAATTAATTGAGCTACAATTTTGAGACTTTTTACTCATTTACAAGATTACAATTATGACATTTATAATGTTTATTTAAGAAAATGTTGAAATTCACTTTACACGGTCAAAAAAGCAAAAATGAAAACATAAATGAACTATGAGAAATGCTCTGAATGTAAAAGGTGCTGGTGGGTCAGACTGGTAGACAACTGTCATCAGATCGGAGCTTTGTGGGTTCAAATCTTATCACTGACACATTTTTAAAGTCAAAACAGTAAAAATGAAAGATAAATGTGCACAGAGAAATGTGTTGAGTGTGAAAGGTGCTGGTGGTGTGGTGGGTCTGTTCGCGTTCATATGGCACTCTGTGCGCAGCAACTGGTTCAAGACTTCCCACTGCTGGTGCCCGGATCATCAGAACCGATCCCACGGGCGTGGGTAGGGGAGGGGGCCGTGTCCCCTCCCTGAAAATCTCAGAACTGAAAACTGGGGGTTATGGAACCTGGAGGTACAATTTAATTTAGTTGTAATGAAGGACAATAGATTAGGTACTACCTTACCAACTCATAACTATACTTGTATACAAGCATAACTTTACCAACCACTCATGCAGGACTTGCAGTCAGAGGAATTAATACTAGATACATCAATATTACAACTTCAGCCACTTTGCCAAACATCAGGAAATTGTCAGTGGGAAACATTCGACACTGAACTTTAGAGTAATCACAAGTGTCCAGGCCTCCAGGGCCAGAGTCCTGCAACTTCTACATGTGTCTCTGATGCCACACAGCTGAATCAAAGGAGGTCATTACAGGACTTGAGAACTTGACTGCACTGAGAAGATAAATCAGTCATGATTCAGCTGTGTTGCGTCAGACACATCTAAAGTTGCAGGACTCTGACCCTCGAGGCACTTTGTCAGTGAAAACGTGCAATTCAGACACGTGTTACCCTGAACATTTACAGAGTGGAATAGTTTATTCCATTTCAACATTTAATCAGGAAGTACATGTTTTTCTGTATGAAGGTATCTTCATGTAAATCCACCTTGTGTCAATCTGTGGCATGAAAACATCCACCACAGTAACTATTTGAAGTTATTGGTAGCTTTCATTTGTTCCCGTCTTCTTTGCCTTAACGTTGGTCTATAAGAAATAAATGTCTCACTAAATGCTTCAGGTAACACCATGAGCTTCTCTACCTCCACCATTACTGCCATGTTGGTGGTTTGTCCGAGGTTACCTCACCCTGGTTACATTTCCTGGTTCATACTGTCCACGTAAAACATTTGAAAACGTTTGTAATGAAGGTATTCATTACTTATTCTGGTACACTTAAATGTTGTTTGAATAGTTTAAATGAAAAAAAAAATACAAGGAGAAACACATTGAAGTATTTTATTGTTAGTTTGTAGGTGTTCTTGGGCAGCTCCTCAGCTGATGACTTGTCCTGTGAACAAAAACAAATAGAACATTAATCTGACTAATCTCTGAAACAGGCTGAAAGATGTTCAAGTGGATTGTGATAGTGTAAAGGTGACTTAACTCTCTCTTCCTCTGCAGGGTGTTCAGGCTAAAAGATTCCCCAGGAGCCTGAGCACCTTTTAAAGGTTCTGGAAGAAACCATTACAGATTGAAAGGGGGGAGTAAACTGTGCACTTTAGAAGTTTAATGTTCTACATTTATATCTAGAGAACTGTTTTTACAGATGTGTTTATTGATAGATAATGTTTGTTAAATAAAGTACTGTATTTTGATGTTTCAGTTATTTTATGTAGAAGTTTGCTAGTGTTTAAATGTATTTTGTTCACCCTGCTTCATGGTAGGTCTGTTAATGGGAGTGGGAGTAGACTATAAAAGTCTGTTAGCAACATTTAAAAACTACTGACACCCTAGGTGACCTGTGAAGCAGGTCCTCTGTTCACTGTTGGTGAATGAACACCCAGTGGGTCTGCACCTTCTCTCTGCCTCTAGTCTCCTTCCAGCCACTAAGGGCCATTCTAACAAGGTTCTTATAGAAACAATTCCTGAAAGTTGTTCATACCGTTAATGATACATGTTTGTCTCTTGACCCTACAACTGGGTTACAGCCTGTTACAGGAATTTTAATTAGGTATTTTAAGCTGCTAATAAACATGATGGATGATGACCATATTGCTTTTAGGTCATTGGAGTGATTATTAAGCATGCTCTCAGCTGAAGTGAGGAGTAGTTCAGGAGGATTATCGTATTTTTCAGCCTGTAAGTCAGTGTTTTGCATAATTTGCACGTCCTGTAACTTATAGGCTGAAGCAACGTATTTATGGATTTTCCCCCCATATTTATAGACCAATTTTTGGCTGAGATATGACTGTTTTCATTCATTCTGACTGGAAAAAATAAATTGAGCAGTACCACTTTCAGCCACTTGATGGCAGCAGAGTAGTAGCAGTAAGGCATCCCGTTGTATCATGTAATAAGTAAACATGGCTATAATGACTAATTAAAAAAAGTTCAAGACAAAAACAACTGGACATTATTATACTGTACTTTATACCTTATTGTTTATTTCTTTAAGCTTTTTGTATTTACCATGTCCTGGATGACTGAGAATCTTCAAAGTCAAAGTCAAAAGTCAAAGTCAACTTTATTGTCAGATCTGCAATATGTACTGTACAGGACATACACAGGACCGAAATTGCGTTTCTCTCAGTCCCTCGGTGCAACAGTAAACATCTAAACATTGAAACACTGAAACATATAATAATAGACATAAGCATAAAATAGTAAAACTAACACTGTCCTGAGTTTTTTGCATAGTGGTATAAGAGTATGAAAATTTACACCAACTCTAAAACTAAAACATTAAACATTTAATGAACATAATACTGTCCTGAGTTTTTGCATACTAGTATAAAAAAAGAGTATAAAAAGTATAACTAAAATAAACTAAAGGTTTCTAGCATTGACATTTGCAAAGTGGCAAAGCAGCGTATGAGTTAATGTACAGCGTATGAGTTAATGAGTTAATCAGCAGCTATTGTTTATGTTTATGTTTATTAAATTTGTTCATTTTTTTACAAAAGAAACAATACAAGGCAATCTCATAATGATAGTGTACAAAATGTAAAAAAATGAAAGGTGGCAGAAAGAAGAATAAATCTTATTATATCTGCCCCTTATCTCCAACAATCAGATTAAACAACAGTAGTCAAACCATGTAAACAATAATAATCTTCAACCAACTTTTTCCAACAATCAGGTTAAACAATAATATTCTTCAACCAACAGTACAAAATGACTAACTCTTTCTAATTTTCTAACTAATACTAATACAGTACAAAATGACTAACTCTTTCTAGTTTTCTAACTAATACTAATACAGTACAAAATGACTAACACTTTCTAATTTTCTAACTAATGCAATACACATTACGTTATTTCACATATATTTTTTTAACATATTTGTTTTGATCATTTTTTTAAATGTAAACATTGACTTGGCATTTTTAACTACATTCTCCAAGCCATTCCATAATCTAATTCCCTGAATTGAGGTAGAACGTCCCTTCAAACTGGTTCTGAATTGTGGTTTTACAAACAACTCTGTTCCCTTAAGATTATAACAACTTTGTCTTTTAACAAAGTGCATTTGGATATTTAAAGGTAATGCATTATTTTGAGCTCTATACATAACTGATAAAATATTATAGTCTACCAAATCATGGAACTTCAGTAATTTTAGTTGATAAAATAATGTACTTGATGGATGACGGTAATGCTTTCTAGTGATAATTCTTACAGCTCTTTTCTGTAATACAAAAATAGGCTTTGTGATTGTTTTACACGCATTCCCCCAAACATCAATACAATAGATTAAGTGTGGAACAATGATTGTGTTATACAACAAATACAGAGCTTTATCATTCAATAGGTCTCTGACTTTGTACAGTACTGCTATCGATTTAGCTATTTTTATTCTTACAGAATTTATGTGTTGTTTCCATGTCAGTTTGTCATCAATGATAACACCCAAAAACTTCACCTCATTCACTCTACAAATCTCAACATCCTCAATTTTGAGTGGAACATCAACAGTTTTCTTTCTATTACCGAATATCATGTAATTAGTTTTCTCTAGATTTAATGATAATTTATTTATTTTAAACCAAGTTTGTATCTTTACAAATTCTGTCTTTATCAATTCTAACATTTGTTCTATATCTTCACCTGAACAGAAAAAAGTGGTATCATCTGCGAAAAGTACACATTTAAGGAGTCCTGACACATTTACCAAGTCATTCACATATAAAATAAAAAGCTTTGGTCTATTAAAGGTTCAGTATGCAGTTTCTGTAGAACTGCAGCACTTAGAAATATTTTCAACAGGCAAAGCATTCTGATCCCTCCCCCTCAGAGCCATATATGGCTCTGCTCCACCTGGCCCTGCTGAAATTCAAATTCAAGCTCTGTTTTTATTGGCTGATTCAAATTCAAGCTCTGTTTTTATTGGCTGGTTACAAACTCTGTTTTTATTGGCTGGAAAATGGCGGGTCACCTTTTCTTTTTAGAAATGCTTATTTACCACCTGGAGAAGCAAGGGGACAATATTTTTTTTTTTTTCAGAGATTACCTGGCTAACATCAGTCTGTCAGGAGGTAGTGACAGAGTGAAGAAATATGTTTATAAAAAAAGCTACATACTGAAGCTTTAATGACACAATCGGCTTGCCATAGACTTCCACCTTTGTTCTGCTCGCTGCTTGGAGCAAGTTAAACCAGCTGCACTGCCCCGGCGAAATGCAGCTAATTTGACCAATTAAAGTGCATTTATTAAGCAAACTTTAGACTGAGACACCTTTACTATACTTTCGAGCAAACAAAGAATTGTTTAGATGCTTTTCTTGTTAAATTTGGAAGAAACTAGCAGCGTTCCTCCTTCCAGATTTCCTCCCTCACGCTCCCGGAACACTGAGGCAGCAAAACTATTTTTGAAATTCAGCTGATTTGACCATTTAAGTGCATTTGTTAAGCAAACGTTAGACTGAGACACACTTTTACTATAATTTCAGGCAAACAAATAATTGTTTTTAGGTGTTTATCTTGTTAAAATAGCACAGCGACTCATCGCATGCACGTGTTTACATCCAGGCAGCGAAACTATTTTTGAAATCCAGCAGATTTGACCGTCAAAGTGCATTGCAAATGTTAGACTGAGATAGTTTTGTAGTAGGGCCTACTCAAGAACAAAGCAGATTTTTCTACCTGGATTATTGAGCATGCATCAGGGTCTACTACTAACACATTCATAAAGCACTCTACTACACATTCATAAAGCACTCTACTAAACTCACATTTATACAGTACTCTACTACACATTCGTACAGCACTCTACTACATCTCTATAAAGATAATCTGAATCTGTAGAGACTAATCAGAGCTTTAGATAATATTCATACATTGAAGGGACACACGTCAGAGGCAGTGAGTGGTTCATTGTCTTGCCCAAGGACACTTCAGCATTCGAGTGTAGGTGGAATCAAACCTCCAACTAGGCCTGTCACAATAACAAATGTGCTGGGCGATTGTCTCAGAAATTATTGTGATAAACGATAATATTGTTTGAATTTGACAACGATTGGTAATCATTGTCAAATTTAAGAAGAAACGTTTTTAATATGTTTTGCATTTTTTCGACCACTGGATGGCAGTATAAACCAAAGGATGGACAGTGAAGGAGCGAGCAGCGTGTCTCTAAAAGATGGTTATAATGGATTTGGGATGTAAAATGGATCAAGAGAAAGGGAGGGGTCAGCAAAGAGCACCGGAGTTGAGCTTTTTGTCATCCAGTGTCTTCAGTAGAAAGAGACACGAAGAAACAATAAAGCCGATAAATGAAAACGAGGTAGATAATTTTCATTTATCACGAGATTAATTGATTTATTGTTTATTGCTACAGGCCTACCTCCAACTCTCCCACTGCAGGACAACTGCTCTAACCTCTCATCCACAGCTGCCCCATCATGTTTTGGGTTCGTTCCAAAAGTCCATCACTTGTAGAGCTCCATACTCAACATCAACTGTGTACTTTTTACAGTTTCTCATCCAGTGCTTTAAGAAACAGTTTGCAACAAATATGCTCTCTTTAGTTAAAAACAAGTGTCTTGATTTTCAACTGCTGTAGAAGTGAGTCCTCTGCAGTGATTTCATCATCCCAGCTGTAATAACACGATGATGTGAAGTCTGTGAGGAAAAGGTGCAGTAATCCTCGTCTCACAGATAAGTGCTGTCAGTCCGACTTCCTGCTCTGCAGGTAATGAAGCTCGACTCACATAATCGATGCTGCCTTTAGCTGAGTGCTGCGAAGAGGAAAAGTTATCCTCTCTGGGGCTCTGCTGCAGCTGCTTTATGAATCCTTCAACAAATTAAAAATCTTTGCAACTTTAAATGAAACAGAGAGAACATAAGTCCTTTAAAACGCAAAAGTTTCAAAACTTAAAAAGTGGGTTTATTTTTGTAAATAATTATTAATTAATTATTTAAATGTTTACATCTGAAACAGTATATTTGAAAATGTATCAGCATATTGTTTCCCTGTTTATAACATCTTTATGGTTTTCAACTACTTCAGCGTACCTTTAGCTATTTCAGCCACTTGGGTATCAAAACGGTCGACTCGTGGATTTTTGTAACTTTTATTTATATATATATATATATTTTTTTTCCCTTTTATAGATGGCCTCCCTTCTCACCTTACAGCCATCCTCTTCACACCATTTATGATTTTTTTTTGTTTATAATAGGATAGAAAGAAAGGAAAGACGGAAAGTAAGATTACAAAATATAATAAATATACACAAAGAGAGCACAAGGCAAACACACCCGACTGCTGTCTGTAAACCTGCAAAGAACATGACAGAACACAGCAACAAAATACATATGTATAAAAGACTTAGAATATTCATGGCTTTGCAGTAGATTTCTATAAATATATATACCTATACCTACATATATATATATATATATATATATATATACATATACATATACATATATATATACATATATATACATATACATATATATATATACATATATATATATATATACATACATATATATCATATATATATACATATATATATATATATATACATATATATGTACAAGCCCAAAACCAGAAAAGTTGGCACGTTGTGCAAATCGCAAATAAAAACAGAATACAATGACTTGCAAATCTTTTTCAACCCATATTCAACTGAATAGAATGCAAAGACAATATATTTAATGTTCGAACGGAGAAACTTTATTTTGTTTTGCAAATAACCATTAACTTAGAATTCAATGGCAGCAACACATTGCAAAAAAGTTGGCACAGGGACATATTTACCACTGTGTTACATCGCCTTTCCTTTTAACAACACTCAGTAAACGTTTGGGAACTGAGGAGACCAATTTTTGAAGCTTTTCAGGTGGAATTCTTCCCCATTCTTGCTTGATGTACAGCTTAAGTTGTTCAACAGTCCGGGGTCTCCGTTGTCGTATTTTACGTTTCATAATGCGCCACACATTTTCAATGGGGGACAGGTCTGGACTGCAGGCAGGCCAGGGGAGGACCCGCACTCTTTTGCTACGAAGCCACGCTGTTGTAACACGTGCAGAATGTGGCTTGGCATTGTCTTGCTGAAATAAGCTGGGGCGTCCATGAAAAAGACGTCGCTTGGATGGCAGCATATGTTGCTCCAAAACCTGTATGTACCTTTCAGCATTAATGGTGCCTTCACAGATGTGTAAGTTACCCATGCCTTGGGCACTAATGCACCCCCATACCATCACAGATGCTGGCTTTTGAACTTTGCGCCTATAACAGTCCTGATGGTTCTTTTCCTCTTTNTATATACATATACTGTATATACATATACATACATATATATATATTGTACATACATACATATTCAGTACATGCATATGTATTCACATACACATCTACATATCAGATATGTAGATGTGTATGTGAATACATATCGTATGTAGATATTATCTACATACGATACCTGCATGTGCATCCCTGCATCTACATGTATTTGTGTGTGGTTGTGAACATGCATAAGTGTATAAGGTTTCTCTAATAGAACATTCAATAGTGACCGTGAAGCATCAGAGATCCAAGCCCCAAGACCTGAGGCAGACAAAGGGGAGACCAGAGCCCTAGACCCCAAGTGGGACCCCCCAGGGCCACCCAAACAGCACAAACCACTCACCCACCCCCCAGATCCGACCATAGGGGAGAACCGGAAGAGCCCCACCAGCGACTACACACAATAACCCCCGGGGCCAACAGTTACATATTCACAGGCCCCCGCTGGAACCCGATGCACCGATGCAGCCCCAGGCCTAGGCACCAAGGCCCGGGCACAGAGGACGCACACCCCCCAGGCCCAACAGGACCAGAGGACCCGAGCCCCACCAGGCAGCCACCAGGCCAAGCCGACACCCCCCCCAACGCCCAGCCCCCGACACCGAGGCCCCCAAGTGCGCCAGCAGGCAAGGGCACACCCCACTAGGGGACCCGGTGGTAGGGGTACGACACCAAGCAGCCCCAGCTGTATCAAAGAGGGGGCAGTCTGAGTCCCGGCCTGACAAATAATCATTCATACACAGACACAATCACACAGACCCACCCTCATCCTCACCCTCACTCACTCAAGGACATACAATAACAACATTCCATTTATATTCCCGATACGCACTCTATACCCCCCAGGTCCAAGACATGTACCTGCCCCCTACATGGGGCAGCCCACGCCCAAACCCAGGAGGTAGACCCATTCATTCTGGGGCGGAGAGGAGCCGACATCCAAGATCCGGCCCAACCTGCGCCCAGCCGACAGGACACCCGAGTCCAAACAGCCCCAGGGAGGGCGCAGCGCCAGCCCCGCCCACGGCAAACCCCCAGGCCCCAACCCCCCCATAGTCCAGGACAACACCCGACGGCCTGCCCTTCTACCGGACCCCACCCCCGGAATGGCAGCCAGGGAACCAGGGGGTAGCAAGAGAAAAAAAAACACAAGACCCTGACACACACACACCCGTCCCCAGATGTGCTGTTGATGTGTGTTGTTGTAAAGTGCAATAAAAAAAGGAAAGAAGAAGCAGAGGCTGGCATTATGCCAGTTTCCCCTCCACCTCAACTCTAATCCAAACCCTTACTGTCTAAATGCATCATTGGAAGTGAGCACGGGCACAGGGGGCGAGAGTAGTATCATCCCGCCACCCATAGACATAGTGCCCACCCCAAGTTCCTATATGTGAATGTCATGAGGATGTTATGAGTGAATGTCTAAGGTGTACAATAAAATTGAGTCCAGGTGGCTCTGAACAACAGAGATATAAAATTGTTGAAGTAATGTACACCCGAGTCCCAAAATCCCTACATTAATGAAATTTTAAAATGAAGAGGGTGGAGGTGCGCGGTGAGGGATGGGGAGAAAAATAATTGCAAGACCAAATGCTCCCGCAGGGAGTCCGCTCCCCCGCTGACCCAACAGGACCCCCTAGCTTCCCAAGGTCCATCCAAGGAGCGAGGCCAAGACACCTCTCCGACCGCCAGGCCCTTTGAGATCCAGACCCGAGAGGGACAGGGCCACGAGGGCCGCCAGCAGCAGGAACAACGGCCCACACACCCCAGGGTCGCCAAGACCCCCACGAACCGCAGTCAACCCGCCACCCAAGAGGACGCTAAATCCCACATGGACAACCTGGCCAAGAGCGCCCGCCCAACCGCCGACAGAGCAAGGAAGCACCGGGAGCGAGCCCCCACCATAAGAAAGGGGCCAGCCAGCCGGCCACGCATAGTCCCAGGCCATCACCAAGGACATCCACCCAGTCCCCACCCCAGAAGAAATACTACACCCACCCCTCATACTAACAACTCTCAGAACATAGCACACTAGACACCTAGGCTGGGTCAACCATATATCCCACGGGCCACTGGTCACGCCCCCAGACACCCAACCCCCCAGCCCACGAACCCGCAACCTACCAGTGAGCCGAGGGCCCCCGCCCAGAGCCGGGCACCAGAGCGCAAGCCAGCCCAAAGCCCGAGAACCCGCCCGCCAGAGCCCAAGCCCTGGGACGACACGCCCCCAGAACCCCAAGCCCCCGGCACCCACCCTGAACCCACCCCAGCACAGATTTTTTTAACTTTTATAGTTTTTAAAACGTTTATTTTTTTATATTTTTTCCTCATTAAAAACAGCATTTTGAAACCTGCATGTTTGATTTGTCTCCTCATTCTTTCTTGTCTTTTTGTCTCTTTAAACAAACTTTTAGTCTCCATGTCTTTTTCTCTGATTTCTTTTGCAAAGAAATCAGTCTCCATAAAACATTAATCTTTGTCCTTTTAATCTACTTTTGTGTCGTTTTGTCTTTTTATGCTTTCTATAGTTCTGTTTTTCCATCTGTCCTTCTGCTCCTCGTGTCTTCCTCATAAACAATATTTAACACAAATTGAAAGGTTTCGGTTTTGCACGTTTCACCTTCACAACGCATTCACGCTGCATTTTCACAGAAAAGCACTTTTTTCTACATGTTAAAAGTTTCTGTTATGGATGCTCGTGGTCACCGTTGCATCAACGGACAAAGACTTCTGTCCTGACAACAACAAACGTCAGCCTCAGCATCCCTGCAGAACCGGTCATTTGGACTCATGCAGCTAAAAATAGCAACAAATAAGCATCGTGTTTTCAGTTCCAGGAACAATATTCTACCTTGTCATCAGTATTCTGCCCAGTGTCAGCATCCTTCACTTTTCCACTCTCCTCCTCCTCTGCTGCATGGTTCCTGGCCTCCCATTGTGCAGACTGAGTGTCTCCCATGATCAGAAACGCAGCGTCTCGGTTTCTGTCCCAGCAGAACCAGGGGGGTGCAGATACCGTCCCAGGAACAAACACCAAGTCCGCAGAGAGGTTTGCTGTCAAATGCTGCAGGCCGGATGTTGGAAAACCATTTGTTCTGAAAAACAAACACCTCCCTGCAGGATCACATGGAGCTATGAGCCGGTCCAGCCCAGCCACCCCACCCCCGCATGCATAAAAATAAAAAAAAACTTCACAAGACTGAGAAAAGGTCTAAACAATAACCATAAATCAGAACA
>JBBPBX010052368.1:0-11092 GCA_038048925.1 Garcialebias charrua
TCCTACATTGTGTCCGCTCTTCAAGGAGAAGCGTTACGATGGGCACATGCTTATTTTGGGTCCCTTTCAGTAAATGACTGTACATTTTCCACCTTTTTTAATGATTTTCAGAGGGTTTTCGAGCGTCCCCTGCATCAAGAGACTGCCTCCAAGAGACTAATGGCGTTACGCCAGGGGAAACAATCTGCGGCGGACTTCGCTCTCCACTTCCGGATTGCTGCCCGAGAGGCCGGATGGGAGGACCTCGCTCTACGAGGTGTGTTTGTTAATGCCCTCAACGACTCCATTAAAAATCAGTTGGCACTTGTAAACGAACCTGACAATTTGAATGATTTGATCGATCTATCTATCCGCATCGATGATCGGCTCAGGGAATGTCGGGGTGTTTTGAACTACAACTCCCAGAGTTCCTCCGGTTTCGGGGTTTCACTTCCGGATCCGGTAAACCGCAGCCGGGCCGGCAATTCGAACGATGACGCTGACTCATCAGAACCTATGATTGTGGGGCGTGCCCGCCTCACTCCTGAAGAGAGACAGCGTCGTTTTGCAGCAAAGGAATGCCTGTATTGTGGAAAGACTGGTCACTTTGTTGCTACTTGCTCACTTCGTTTAAAAGGTCGGTCCCATCAGTAAAACAGGAGATTCTGGTGGGCGCCTCTAACATTTCTCCTGAGAATCGCCTCACTCTAAAGGCGTCTGTTTGTCACAATTTGTTAAATCTCCCTGTACAGGCCTTGATTGATTCCGGAGCTGAGCAGAATCTCATCAGTGACTGCTTGGTGGAACAACTTTCTATTCCTATGGACAAATTACACCAGACTCTCTCCATGACGGCGCTCACCGGCCAGACAATTTCCACAATCTCCCATCAGATCACTTCTTTAAAGTTTACCTTATCTGGCAACCATCAGGAATTGGGTGAGTTTTTTGTTTTTCATTCTGAGTCCCCTCAACTTATTTTAGGCTTTCCCTGGCTCTGTAAACACAACCCTCAGATTGATTGGGCTAAAAAGAAAATAAACTCCTGGAGTCATTATTGTTCCTCCAACTGCCTTAGGTCAGCAGTTTCCGCTTCTCCTCCACCTTGTTACATAGAAGAGGAGATTGATTTGTCCTTAATTCCACCACAATATCATGACCTAGCTCCGGTGTTTAGCAAATCCAGGGCTCAATCTCTTCCTCCCCACAGACCATATGACTGCTCCATAGATTTGCTTCCTGGTGCTCCCTTGCCCTCGTGTCGTCTATATAATTTGTCTGGTCCTGAGAAGCAAACTATGAGAGAGTATATTGACACTTCCTTGTCCTCTGGTATAATCCGTGCTTCAACCTCCCCAGTGGGTGCAGGGTTCTTTTTTGTCGCCAAAAAGGATAAGACTTTGAGGCCTTGTATCGATTACAGGGACCTGAACCAAATCACGGTCAAGAATAAATACCCTCTTCCTCTTATTGAGTCTATTTATGGGCATCTTCAAGAAGCTGTTGTGTTCACAAAACTGGACCTTAGAAACGCGTATCATCTGGTCCGTATTAAGGAGGGGGACGAGTGGAAGACGGCCTTCAGGACTCCTTTTGGACATTTTGAGTACCTCGTGATGCCTTTTGGACTAACAAACGCTCCTGCCGTCTTCCAGGCGTTGGTTAATGACGTACTGAGAGATTTCTTGAATCAGTTTGTATTTGTCTACCTTGATGACATTTTGATCTATTCGAAGGATCCAGTACAACACCCTCACCACGTCCGGGCTGTCCTTCAGCGCCTGCTTGAGAACCGACTTTTCGTCAAGGCAGAGAAGTGTGAGTTCAGCGTGCCCTCTGTGGCCTTCTTGGGCTTTGTTTTCAGGAGTGGTCAGGTCTGGACGGATTCGGAGAAGATCAAGGCTGTGGTGGAATGGCCCCGTCCTCAGACTCGCAAACAACTTCAACGCTTCCTGGGCTTTGCAAATTTTTACCGCCGTTTCATCAGGGATTTCAGTCAGGTTGCAAGTCCTTTGACTAAACTCACCTCCTCTCTCCGTGTTTTTTCTTGGAACAGGGAAGCTGAAGGGGCCTTCCTGAAACTCAAGACTTTGTTTTCCTCTGCGCCTGTTTTGACTCATCCTGACGCCAAACTGCAATTCTTGGTGGAGGTGGACGCCTCGGACTCCGGAGTGGGCGCTGTCCTCTCCCAACGGTCCCCTGTCGACAACAAGATCCACCCTTGTGCGTTCTTCTCACGCCGACTGTCTCCTGCTGAGGTCAACTATGATGTGGGCAATCGGGAGTTGTTGGCCATCAAGTTGGCTCTCGAAGAATGGAGGCATTGGTTGGAGGGGTCCGCGTTGCCTTTTGTCGTCTTGACGGACCATAAGAACCTGTCTTACCTTCAGACGGCCAAGAGACTGTCCTCAAGACAGGCCAGGTGGTCATTGTTCTTCACCAGGTTCAATTTCACCATTACCTATCGCCCTGGTTCTAAAAATGTGAAACCTGATGCCCTGTCCAGGCAATTTTCATCCTCTGACTCCTCCCAGGTGGCCGAGTCCATTCTCCCTCGCTCCTGCATTGTGGGTGTCGCCTCCTGGGGGATTGAGAGGGTCATCCTTCAAGCTCAGCTGACCGAGCCCGATCCTGGTAATGGCCCGCCTAATCGCCTGTTTGTTCCCACCTCTGTGATCAGCCAGGTTCTCCAATGGGTCCATTCCTCTAAATTTTCTTGTCATCCTGGCGTCAATCGTATGGTTTCTTTTACTACGAGACACTTCTGGTGGCCTACCCTTCGACGTGACGTCAAACGTTTTGTGGCGGCCTGTGCTGTGTGTGCTGCGAACAAGAGCGCCCATCGTCCTCCTGTGGGGTTACTCCAGCCTCTTCCTGTTCCTGGTCGTCCCTGGTCCCACATTGCACTGGACTTTGTGACTGGATTGCCCCCGTCTGATGGTAACACGTCTATTCTTACTGTTATCGATAGATTTTCTAAATCTGCGCATTTTGTCCCGCTTCCCCAACTTCCCTCAGCTATGGAGACCGCTCGCCTCTTGGTCCTACATGTCTTCAGGCTTCATGGCATACCTCTTGACATCGTCTCGGACCGAGGTCCTCAGTTCGTGTCCCGTGTCTGGAAGGCCTTTTGTCAAGCCCTCGGCGCCTCGGTGAGTTTGTCTTCAGGTTATCACCCTCAGTCCAATGGTCAGTCTGAGAGGTGCAACCAGGAACTGGAATCCGCTGTTCGTTGTGTCATTGAGGACAATCCTGCTCATTGGTCTTCTCTTCTTCCCTGGGTCGAGTATGCGCACAACTCCCACACGTCCTCAGCTACTGGACTCTCCCCTTTTGAGGCTTCTCTGGGGTACCTGCCTCCGCTGTTCCCCCACCAGGAGGTGGACATCTCTGTTCCTTCTGTCCAGCACCATCTGCGCCGTTGTCGACGGATTTGGAGGCAGACCAGGGAGGCGCTTCTGCGGGCCCGTGCCCGTTCCAAGCGGGGGGCTGATCGTCATCGTCTCCCGGCTCCCCTGTACTCTGTGGGGCAACTGGTTTGGCTCTCTACCCAACATATCTCTCTGAAGGGCGCCTCCAGGAAACTTGGTCCCAGGTTTATTGGACCCTTTCCCATTGTCAAACTTGTCAACCCCACTGCTGTCCGTCTCCAGCTCCCTCGCTCCATGCGGGTTCACCCCACCTTCCATGTGTCCCAAGTCAAACCCTTTGTTGAGGACCCTCTGAATCCCTCCGTCTTGGGCCGCCCACCTCCCCGCATCATCGACGACCAGCCCGCGTTCACTGTTCGCCGGCTCCTGGATGTTCGACGTCGTGGTCGTGGACTTCAGTTTCTGGTGGATTGGGAGGGGTATGGTCCTGAGGAACGTTCTTGGGTCCCCCGGTCCTTCATCCTGGACCCGAGTCTCATTTCTGACTTCTACCTGAGGCACCCCGACAAGCGTCCTCGATCGCCCGGGGGCGATGTTTGAGGGAGGGGTACTGTTGTGGTTGTGGTTGTGTTTTGCTGTGTGCTCACCTTGCAGATGCTGAGTGGTTGTGCTGAAGTTCCTGGGTTACCACCTGCCACTAATCTGGTTGATGAGTCCAGCTGCTATTTAGGCCTTGGGGGAGGCTCCGGTCTTCGCTGAATTATTTAGTCACTTGGGGTAAAGTGAGACAGTCATCTTAGCATCTTTCCTGGTGAAATCTAGTTGTTCAATTCTGTGTCTATTTGTGGTTTCAAGGCAAACCTGAACTCACCGAAGAGGCTCGGACTGGAAGGACCTTCTCCATATTGGATTCCTCTAAACCGACCCAATCCTCCAGCCTGACACTCCACCATCTGCAACTCCTCTAGGATTAACGGGATTCAAGGAGACACTCAACTCTTCGAAGGATTTGTTGGACTAAAGGAGACACTTACCAAGTGGACCTCTTCCTCCTCTGAGTCTGCCTCCTCAACATCCTCCTGTAAGAAAGAGAACCATTAATTCATTATTATCAACAAGACTCATCAGCTGCACATCTAAACTTCTCCTCTTCCTCCCCTCCAGGAATCCAGAACCTATTATCCTGACACTGTAAATAAAATCACTTCACTGATACTCTGTGTTGTCATCCTTCCCAGTCTTGTCTGAATTTGAGTACTATTTCACGGGTTAGTCCCAACAATATCTACTTACTTGAACTCCAAACCAATTCATAGTTCTTATTATGTGGTATGTGCTCTTTAGAATTACTCAACAAGCTGGGAAAATCCTTGTGAATGGGAATAAAGATTTACATTTTTCATTCAACCTTTACAGGTTAGTTCCCATTGAGCTTCGATGACTCATTTACAAGAGAGACCTATTATATACAGACATACAAAGTAGATGAGGAAAAGAGAACACAAGTAGGTGGAGGAGGTAGAAAAAAAAAATCATCTCTCACACCAATTCCTGGCCAGGGCACAGTGTGAAAGTTACAACAACAACAAAAAAGACCTTGCAACATAAACAGCAACATACAATGACATCTAGGCCTGTCACAATAAAAAAAATAGCTGGGCGATTAATTGTCTCAGAAATTATTGCGATAAACGATAATATTGTTTTTAATTTGGGGAGTGGTGGCGCAGAGGTTAGAGATGGTGGGCCTGTGATCAGAAGATCGCCAGTTCAAGCCTTGGTACAGACAACATCAAAAAATGTGGGTGGAAAAAGGTGAAACACCCACACCTGCCTCCACCCTCATTCGCCCCACTCTGGGCCCCCTGAGCAAGGCCCTTAACCGCAACCACTAGCTCCCTAAAAAAACAAGTCTCTGAAAATTAGTTATTGTGGCTCAATGAGACTACCTGAATAAATAAAGAAAGGGTAAATGAAAAAAAAGAGACAATAATTAGTAATTATTGTCAAATTTAAGAAGAAATGTTAATTTGTTTTGTGTGTAGTACCTTTTTTGACCACTGGATGGCAGTATAAGACTGTTTGAACCAAAGGATGGATAGTGAGGGAGCGAGCAACGTGACTAAGAAAAATGGTAGGGAGGCCCCTTGACGTGACATGGGCTGTCTCTCTTTCCTGTTTTTCAGTTCTCAAAATGGCAAATGCTCTGTTTGGTTTGAGCTCTTTAGCATAGCATTTGGCACACAAAGCTTTTAATTAAAAAAAATAAATCAGTAAACAAGTTCTCAGCTTCGTTTTGCAGAGAAAAACAAAATTTACATGAAGGCATGAGTTTCAACTGTGAATTTTGGAGCTTTTAACAAGACAGGAAAAAATTGAGGTCAGCCTGTTAGCTTAGCTCGTAGCTTAGCTTCTTAGCTTAGCTGCTTTTAACAATCAAAAAATGCAATTTTGGATGGTTAAAACAGATTTTAAAGAGAAAAGAGAGAAAGGGAGGGGTCAGTGAAGAGCACCGAGTTGAGCTTTTTGTCATTCAATGTCTTCAGTAGAAAGAGAGACATGAAGAAACAACAAAGCCGATAAATGAAAATTAGGTTGATAATTTTTATTCATCATGCGATTAATTGATGTATTGTTTATCGTGACAGGCCTAATGACATCATAATTCATTTATGCACGAGGAGGCCGACAAAGACGATGACTCTTCCATGAACACTGTCAGAAAGTTCCATAGTTCTGATAAGATGGTGCAGTGTTTATCAGCAGCTCAGTTCTGATAAGGCCCACATACATCCTCGGGAGATGGGGGGGAGGAGAAGGGGAGGAGCAGTAGAGCATCGTTATTCACATGACCTCTGGGAGAAATTTGAGATAGCTGGCCTATTCAAGGCCAAGCAGGGAAGCCAGATTTGAAAACAACAATTGTTTTGGGACAGGTAGACTCTGCTTGATTTATTTAGTGCCTGCCTTCAAAAGTTCTGCTGGTACTTCTCCGTGGTGAATCCAAACAGCTGAATTTTATGGTCATTCCGCCGGGCTGTGCTTGTGGCCTTCCCCAAGGTTGAATCCTTCACACCAGCGAGTTCCAGAAGCTGCAAATGACCTGTGATTCTCAGAAAATGTGCCCAGCTTATGGCTTAGCTCACAAAGCATCCGAGTCTGGGTGCTCGAAGCATAGCATATTCCTTCACACATGACAGGCAGCTTCAAAATTACCAGATCCGCTGCGGATGTCTTTCGAGTTTGTCGATAAGCCAGAAACACACCAATTCCAAAACGCAGAAATCCCGTTGTCATAAAAAATTATGTAAGCATCTTCTACGCCCTCAACAGACAATACAGACAGACACATCATTTTCCACTGGCCCTAGGAATTCATGGTGTATCCTGAAGCAAATGTCCCTTCAGGGCATGAGGGCGCTCCTCCACCCTGTCTTCTCATCAAGAAAATGTTATCAGTTGCGTTGAGGGACCAGCTGACCAGATCCATGATTTACATTTCAGAAGATATGTAGAGAGATGGTCTGAAAAAGGTTCACAGGACAAGTGAGCAAAAAGCAGGAAGGCTCCAAATAAACTGTCTCCAAACAAACTACCCTGAAAACAAAAACAGGAAGAATTTTGGACAAAAATAAATAAAATAGACCTTTAAGGTTTCTTGAACTTCTTGAACTTTAAATAAATAGTTGTTTTTTTTCTTCAGAGTTTGGAACAAGTCTGAAAAACTGCCTGTTCCAGAGAGTTTTATGGTAATGTGCAATGGATGATAAAGTGTCGGAGGCTGTTAAATGCAAAGCAACAGCAGACACCAACAAATTCTGCTGCAGCCAGAAGAGAATAAGTGCCCAAACAGGTGTCAGATGTTAGGCCGGCAACGACTGGGAAAAAAATAAATAAAATAAAAAATCTGTAATGGAACATTTACAGAGTCCTAAATTTATGAGAACAGCGTGTCATTACGCTGCAACAAATCAAGTTGGTTTTCTGGCTGTTTTTAACACCAACGGATGTTCAGTATCACTAATGGAGGACACAGATTATATCTCAATCCTTTTTATCCAATTAGAGCAAATGAATGAAACACGTTCTATGTTCAGACTGAACTGATGGGTATGAATACAGTATGTTCGAACTGATCCTGTAAAGCAAACAAAAATCACGATGGATGTTCGGAAAACACAACAGCTGGCTAACAAGTAAGAATTTTTATGAGAAATGGCACATATTAGTGTCATATGAACGACATAGTTTACAGTTAAATTATCACTAGCTCCAAATAAAAACTGCATCAAGGGATGAACAAAACCAGTCTTGGTCTGAAATGTAAAAAAGTTTAAATGTTAAATATCTACAAATGCAAAATATAATAAATATTTACTTTTGATTTTATATTCTTTCATCTAAGTCCATAGTTCTCAACCATGGTCCCTGAGGAACACCATCCTGCATGTTTTAATTGTTCCCTCGTCCAACACACCTGATACAGTGATTTAATTCCTTCCTCGGTCGTTCTGCAGAAGCCTGTTAATAACCATTCATTCAAATCAGGCGTGTCGAAGCAGGAAAGAACTAAAGCATACAGGATGGTGTTCCTCAAGGACCAGGGTTGGGAACCATAATTTTAAGTAATAAAAAGGCTAAACTCCAACACACTATGAAAGATAGTGCTGCTTTAATTTCTCAAATAAAAGAAATGTACGGAACCCCGGAGGGGACATGGGGGATTTTTTTTTGCGTTCCCTCGCAAAACGTTTGCATTCCCTCGCAAACGCTTTGCGTTCCCACGCAATACTTTTGCGTTCCCTCGCAATACTGTACTGTAGTGTTACCTCACAGACAACAAATTCCTCCCTCAAAGACACAGGTCATGATTTAATGGAGTTTTGTTTTGAAATCAGCCTTGAATACAGTATAAGGATATCCAGTGTGTGCTGCAGTGGTAAAATTTGTTTTACGTTGGATATTTCACGTTCATGTTCCGTGGATTCAGGGCTTCCTCATTCAAGCCGACGCAGGCAGTCTGATTTCAGCTGTTCAGCCTGTCCCTCCGAGGAGCGATGGTTCTCTTAGGGACCGTCAACAAATTACAGGGCTAATGCACTTGGTCTGAACACTGTTATAATATTTTGGATCTGAACACTGTTATAATATTTTAGATACATTTCCAGTGTATTTGTCAAAGCAGCATCATGTATCATAAGTTTTCTCAGTGTATTTCTGCGTGGTAAGAAATCATTAATTTTTTCACCATTTAAAATCCAAAAGAACAAAGTGGCACTTGTGTTTCAAAAGTACTATAACTTTCTTTTAAAGCATCAAAGTTCATTCAAGGATTCAAAGATTCAAGATTCTTTATTTGTCATTCCACCACGTGGTGGAAGGAAATTGTGTATGCAGGGTCCCAGTTACATCCAACAAAAGTATTAAAATCTGTGTAAAAGAAAATCTGTAATAAGATCTAAGATATTAACTAAGAAAAACGTTAACTAAAAACACACTAAGCACACACTTCCAGAGGGCTTCATCAGTCTGAGGAGTCCCAAGTAAACTGTTTTCCCCACTAAAAAAGTTAAGTCTGGTCCTCTGGACATTCAAAAACAAAACAAAAAAATTGTAGAAACGTTTCGTCTTTCATCCGTAAGACTTCTTCAGTCTGAGGAGCTGTATTCAGCGCAGTCTTATAAATAGCACCTTCTCATAGTGGATAAACCAGTTTGCTGCTGACAGCCAAAACTAGCTGCTCACATGATCAAGGAGGACCATCAGCCTAACGATGGATCGTTAGTCCTCCTTAATCATGTGAGCAGCTGGTTTCAGCTGTCAGCAGCAAACTACAATTTTTTTGTTTTGTTTTGTTATTTTTGAATGTCCAGAGGACCAGACTTACAGTAATTATTTTAGATTTTTCTACCTGGATTATTGAGAATGCATCAGGATGTTTTCCCCACTAAGCAGTACACTCCTTTAGTGGACCAACCAGTTTGTTGGTTTTGCTGGTGTAGTGATACAGGCCTATATTATTACACTGGTGACTGATAAAGCCATCCAAATAGAGGATGAAACATCTTTCCACAAAAAAGAAACCGTCCAGATGACCTGACTGACCATTATTGTATTTTGTATCTGGATGATTGAGCATGAACTTTGATGTTTTAAAAGAAAGTTACAGTACTTTTGAAACACAAGTGCCACTTTGTTCTATTGGATTTTAAATGGTGAGAAAATTCATGATTTATTGCCATGCCGAAATATACTGAGAAAACTTTAGTTATGATACATGGTGCTGCTTTGACAAATACTTTGTACTCTGAAAATACAGTAATTTGTTGACGGTCCCTAAGCAAACCATCGCTCCTCAGAGGGACAGACTGAGAGCAGGCTGCCTGCATCGGCTTGAACGAGGAAGCCACAGCTGAATCCACGGAGCATGAACGTGAAATATGCAACGTAAAATTAATTTTACCACTGTAGCACACACTGGATATCCTTATATTTAAGGCTGATTCAAATATATGTATTTGTATTTATATGTTAGGCTGATTGGTAACTCTAAAATTGTCCCTAGGTGTGAGTGAGACAGGTCCCTCTTGTAAATGAGTCCCTGTGGCTCAACGAGGCTAGCCTGTATAAATAAAGGCTGAATAAATGAATGATTTCAAAATTCCATTCAATTCATTTTATTTATATAGCTCCAAGTCACAAACTCCTGCATGAATCTCAAATATGGGTGTTACATTGTTGCTGTTATCTGTGTGGTAACACTATTTTGAGAGGGAACGCAAAACTTTTGCGAGGGAACACAAAACTATTGCGAGGGAACACACAATCTATTGCGAGGAAACGCAAAACTATTGCAAGGGAACGCAAAAACTATTGCAAGGGAATGCAAAACTATTGCCAGGGAACGCAAAAACTATTGCAAGGGAATGCAAAACTTTTGCGAGGGAACACAAAACTTTTGCGAGGGAACACAAAATATATTGCGAGGGAACACAAAATATATTGCGAGGGAACACAAAACTTGCGAGGGAACACAAAATCTATTGCGAGGGAATGCAAAACTATTGCGAGGGAACGCAAAAACTATTGCAAGGGAATGCAAAACTAATTGCCAGGGAACGCAAAAACTATTGCAAGGGAACGCAAAACTATTGCGAGGGAACACAAAAGAAACAAATCCCCCACGTCCCCTCCGGGGCTCCGTAGACGTATTCTTATTTCAAATATTAATAATTAATTTTGATCAGTAATAAAAACATAGAAGGCATTAAATTGTTTGATTCCATGATCTGTAATAAAACATTTAAAAAATATATAAAATTGTGTTTTTGAAGTGTTGTTCTGTTGACTATCCATCAACAAACCATTGCTTTCATTTTAGTAACTATCAATGGTCGAGCATGGAGTTTGAAGAAAAGGGCCAAAATCCTCAAGGCTAAGCTAATGGTTAGCCAAACATTCTTGAAGTAACTCGGATGTTGTTCAGTAAACTAACAAGTAAACAAACAGTGCCGTGAAAGTGTAGAGCTTTAAAGGTTCAGTCTGCAGTTTCTGTAGAACAGCAGCACTTAGAAAAAATTTCAACAAGCAAAGCATTCTGATCCCTCCCCCTCAGAGCCATATATGGCTCTGCCCCCTTGTGGTCTGTTGAAATTTGAATTCAAGCTCTGTTTTTATTGGCTGATTCAAATTCAAGCTCGGTTTTTATTGGCTGGTTACAAACTTTGTTTTTATTGGCTGGA
>JBBPBX010052368.1:11908-24233 GCA_038048925.1 Garcialebias charrua
AGTGTTGTTCTGTTGACTATCCATCAACAAACCATTGCTTTCATTTTAGTAACTATCAATGGTCGAGCATGGAGTTTGAAGAAAAGGGCCAAAATCCTCAAGGCTAAGCTAATGGTTAGCCAAACATTCTTGAAGTAACTCGGATGTTGTTCAGTAAACTAACAAGTAAACAAACAGTGCCGTGAAAGTGTAGAGCTTTAATATTAGCTAATGTAGTGTTCTTTTATACCAATATGTCTTTTTAGGAAAGAGTTGTTCTTTAAGGCTGAAAATCAAAGCAATGCTTTGTTTAGCTAGCCGTTAGCTGAAAACCTTGTGCTCTTTTCTCCAAACTCCACGGCTGATGCCTTTACTAGTTAGATACATTTAATTATCAGAACATCATTTCAGAAATGACCAGAATAGGCTCCATGTACACCTACACAGTTTTTATTTCCAGTCTACATTAATTTAACTGAAATACTGAAATGCCTTTTCTGCAGTGGATGTCCTAATTCAAGACGTTAAAATGCAGATAAAGAACTTAGTTAGATTTTTTTTTTTTACTAGAACTTCTTCTCAGTTACATTAGTATTAACTGCATTAACACATGATCAAAAATCTTGACAAGATCAAGAAAAAGCAAGTTTGATTTGAAGGTGCAGTAAAAAATGGCTCCATTGTTGTTTGAGTTTCTTCGACACAAACTGGTGGAGAGCACCCCCAAAAATTATCATTGGTTCCGAGAGGTTCCATGCAAAACATTTTTTTCTGTATATATATTATTTAAAAGCAAGGCTTTTTTGTCTTGCAAAACAGGACATGTCTATACAGTTTTGAGGATATAATATGAGGACAGTGCAGGTATCACAATGTGGCTTTAAAATGCAGGAATCTGAAAATGGGCTTAGTTTAGGTTCACCAAATATGATTTCATCCCTGATTTGATGTACAGTAAATGACCACAAATATAACAAACATCTGACTTCTTCAGGTTCGAGTAAACAGAACAAGTGAGTCGATGTCTATTACAGGGAGTGTTGCAGACTGCAACCAACAAAGTGACAATGCTCTAAAACCACAGTATTTAGTCAATTTAATCACAATCTTGCTTTGGCCTTTCTAATTGTGAGTTAACTCAAATAAACCCCTTGTTATACACCCCCATCCCCCCGGCTCTCATACTGGTTGGAGGTGAATCCTTGAATCATTAGGTGGTGAATCGGCTCAGTTGTTTTCATTGGCTGCACCTGTGAAGGTGTGGGTGGACGCACTTCAGCTGCTGCGCTTCATTCCCCACACCTGCACTCGTTTTGTAGCTCATATAGATTTTGACTTGCTCTGCCTTGTTCGTTAAACATCTTCATTTTCAACAACAGTTTCCATTTTTTTGTCCAAAGATTTTCAAACAACAACCAGGCTTAAATAATTTTTTTAATAAATGTTTTATATTTAATTCAAGCACGGCGAAAGAAAATCATCAGCTTACTGCTGGTGAACCAGCTCTGTGAGATGCTTTTAGAAATATATGAGCGTTTTAGTCTGAATATTATCGACTGACAAACGTTATAATTTAAGTTGTCAAAACTTCACACCGGACTTTACTTTCCGAGACTTTGGAATGTGTCCATTTTTTTTACAGTTATCCATCCTACAGTGCCAATTTACAGAAACTATAACCAAATCTGTTTCTTAGAGACCCACTTACCATATTTCTCAGACTATAAGGCGCACCAGATTATAAGGCGCAATATCAACGAATGAGTGTTTTCATACATAAGGCACACTGGATTATAAGGTGCATTAAACGAAACAAACCAATCAGACAAGTCAAGCTTTGCTCAACTCATTCACACTAACCACATAAAATTGGTTTGAGGTCAGTAAGCACAACCAGAATTGATACACAAGGCACACTGGATTATAATCATTATCATTCCAAACTTGCTTCTGCCGAGGACAGACGCTCCCCCCTCTCACTCCGCTTTGCTGCTCTGTCTGTGAAACTGCTTCTGAACCTCTCTTGCTATGGACTTATTTGGTCAGTTGGTCCCTCTACACAATTTGATAAAGTTTCTTCACAAAGAAGACAGGCTTTAGGCAAGCCAATTTGCCATGTTGGCACGCACACAGCTGGATTGAAGACTTGATGACGTGTCTATCTCTGCTGTCATCTGGGTATCTAAAGGACGCATATTTAATTGGATTTATGATAACTGGTTCCTGCTTTTTGGATTCAGCTGGTTGCTGGTTTTATCTAAAATTAAATGGTAAATAATGGTAAATGGAGCTTATTTATATAGCGCTTTCCAGCCCCCTGTGAGGAGCCCCAAAGCACTTTACAATACCAGCCATCCACCCATTCATTCACACACACATTCATACACCGGTAGTGGTAGCCTGCCTTGCAAGGCGCCATCCAGACCTACCGGAAGCAACTCGTCAAGGAAGTCATCAGCAGCAAATTGAGACCCGATCACGCTGCTTGCCTTTGTGATGGCTTGGTTCTTGCCTGTGTACCCAGACTCAGTGGCCTTGGGTAGAATGGATCTGATCTTGGGGATTTTTACACAGGTACGTTCCATCGGTGTGTCGCCACATAATTTGGACATTTTCAGAATCTTTTGGACCAACACAGACTCAAGGTAGATGTCATTATGTTCTGCCTGTACTCAAAACAACTGTGTGTTTATCTGAATCTGGCTCCCCCGGCTGGCCTTCAAGGCCACCTTATCTGAATACGCCTGGAGGACATGTAATCTGACGCTCACCCCCGCCCATCGGGGAACTCCACCGTCAACCAGAGTGAACCAGCTGAATAAACATTCTGTCATCATTTCAGGACTCTTGGATTCTCATTAGCGTTGACCTTGGCCATTCCCCGACATCCTCGAGAATGTTTACGGATCTCATCGGAGGGAGCTGGTTGATTATTCCATCCTTATCAGAACTCTTACAGTGACCTCGAGAGCTTCTATGAACATTGCTCATCGTTCTCGGTGTCTCCCCCCCTCTGCAGAATGTCTACGTTACTATGTGCTTATTTGTGCGAGGTGTTTTTTAATATTATAATTTTTTTTCTCAGGCATGAAGAAAGATTTTAATAGGAAATTTTTCGCCTCCATTTCCCAATGTGTCTAATTTCATAAAAAAATTGTCTGTCTAAGCAGATCTCACTTGTAAATGAGTCTTCAAGGCTCAATGTGACTTATCCGTCTAAATAAAGGTTGAATGAAAAATAATAAGACTGTCGATTTTTGAGAAAATTTAAAGATTTCACGTGCGCCTTATAGTAATAAATAAAAATGTGGTATGTTTGGAGTCAGGAATATTTTGCATAATTAAATGTTTCCAAATCACTACCACCCCCCCCTTACAAATCAACATTCAACACTATTTAATTGAAGTGCTTGTTTTTTTGTGCCTCTCTCCTTACAACCCACGTTGCTTTTATTGGTCAGAACTGATGAAGCATAAACCCCACGATCATTCTTTGTTCAGCATGTGCCACAGTGGCCACCAGGCAGGGATTATGGAAACGTTTTCAAATCCAAAAAGTAAAGCTCGGACTGCCCGTGAGACGTTTAACCCACTCTGGTGAAGACTTTGTAATACAATAAAATAAAATAAACATTGTCTTCTTTGAAATCCTGTGTCCATCCTGTCCTGCTTTGTTGTAACTTTTTAACAGCTTTAAAGTATATTGTCACAATATACAGTAATTGGCAAAATAACATCACATGATAACGACAGACAAGTTGATATATTGGTTTCATGGCAATTTATTTCTCCCAAAGCTCAACTGTTTCCCTCTTAAAGTGAGAAAAGTCAAATAAGAAACCATGAATATTTATGCAAATTAAATATTTGTAAAAATCTGTTTATCTGGGGTTTTATTTTAGTCTGAAGTGGGAGAGTGAATCTACAAATCCACAGAGATGTAAATGCTACGTGACTAAAATAAAAATAAATTGCACTACTGGAAAGTCATTCCAAATTTGATTGCTGCAAAATTATTTTACGTCTTTAAAACAAACTAAAGTAACAAAACCAGTTTTGTTTTGACACGCGGTTCAAATGCGTGATCTAGAAATATTTTATTTGCATATTTATAAATCTAATATTTAACCTCAGGGTCACGTTGTGCTCTCAAATATTGCTTATTTGTCCTGCACACACCATAAGAGGAAAAATTGTTAGAATGTGTACTATTTATGTTTCTTCAGACTTTCACCCATTTCAGCCTGAGTAAAGAAATACAAATAAGGAGGTATTTGGAATTAATATAAAACAAAAATCTGAGAACTTTGCGTTTTATTGTGAATATTTTCAATTTATAGTTTGTTCTTTTTAAAAATATAATTTTATTTAAAGTGCATACCAAAATGCAACTGTGTTTAAAAGTTGTCGAAACATAGCTGTTAGAACGTTAGCACCCTGATGGTTGTTTGCTATTCACAGAGGGCTGAGTGATACTAGCAATAACAGCATTGTAAGAGGGGGACAGTTGAACCCGGAGGCCTCCACTCCTGTTTAATGATGGACAGTTTCTTTTCACAAAGATGTCCTCCTTGTCCTGTATGCCGCAATTTGCCGGCACGTCTTCGTCTTGTCTACGTGTTCAAGAACGCAAGTATAGCCGTGAGTTCCTGCTTGATGTCGGAAAAACCGCTCATCTGGAAATAAGCAGCGAGCTCGAGGACCAGCTTCGTGCCTGCGGCCTGCTCTGGAAGCCAGCACCGAGCCTCGCTTCATCGCGCCCGCAGTGGAAACGCCACAAGCGGCGTGACAGGAAACAGAAGCGGGGTAAACGCGGAGGTATCAGAGCTAGGCTAGCAGCTAGCCCACACAGGCCGGCTATTCCATCCATGGTTTTGGCTAACGTGCGCTCCTTGGACAACAAATTGGATTATATTCGCCTGCTACGAACGACACAAAAGACTGTGAGAGACTGTTGTGTGTTTGTATTCACGGAAACGTGGCTTAACAACAACGTTCCGGACCATGCTGTCCAGCTCGAGAGGCTAACATGCTACAGAGCGGACCGAACCCTCGAGGGAGGTAAGACACGCGGAGGGGGGCTGTGTGTTTACATCAACAACGCATGGTGTCTGGATGCTTCTGTGGTCCACAAACACTGCTCACCTTTAGTGGAGTTTATGACTATTAAATGCAGACCGTTCTATTTACCGAGGGAATTTACAGCTGTTATGATTGTTGCTGTATATATTCCTCCAAGCTCCAACAGCAAAGTTAGAGGTGAGGCCCTGAATGAACTATATCTGCACATCAGTGAGCAGCAAACAGCCCATCCTGATGCTTTTCTCATCACGGCTGGTGATTTCAACCAAGCAGATTTAAAGAGTGTATTTCCAAAAACATACAGAAACATAAACTTTGCAACAAGAGGAAACAACACACTGGACCAAGTTTACACCACCATGAAAAATGCCTACAGAGCCCTCCCCCACATTGGTGCTTCTGACCATATCTGTGTTATGCTAAAGCCAGCATACAGGCCACTGGTGAAAGTCACAAAACCAGTCCGCAAGCAGATACGAGTGTGGCCAGAGGGGTCTTCAGAGGCACTCCAGGACTGTTTTGACACCACAGATTGGGGTATGTTCAAAGAAGCTGCTACCACAAACAACAACACATGTCTCCAGGAGTACTCAGACACTGTATGTTCATACATCACCAAGTGCATTGATGATGTAACCAACCTCAAAACCATCACTGTTCGGGCTAATCAGAAGCCATGGCTGACAGCTGAGGTTTACAGACTCCTGAAAGCCAGGAATGCTGCCTTCAAAGCGGGAGATCAGGTGGGCCTGAGGGCAGCCAGAAAGAACCTGGCCCGGGGCATCAGAAAGGCCAAGAAGCAGTATTCCAGGAAAATAGCTCACCGTTTCAAGGACAGCAAGGATACACGCAGTCTGTGGCAGGGAATACAGACCATCACAAACTACAAACCATCCCCCCAGACCTGTGACAGCTCAACCTCTACGCTGAATGAACTGAATGAGTTCTTTGCTCGGTTTGAGGCAAGTAACAGCACACCTGCACATAAACTCCCCCCCTCTCCTGATGGCCAGGTGCTGGCGCTGTCCTCAGACAGCGTAAGGCGATCATTCATCAAGATTAACGCCCGGAAGGCCTCTGGTCCTGACAACATACCTGGTCGTGTGCTGAAGGACTGTGCAGGGGAACTCGCAGCGGTCTTCACGGACATCTTTAACATCTCACTGAGCCAGGCCATCGTCCCCACCTGTTTCAAAGCCACCACCATCATCCCTGTCCCAAAGAAGGCAACGCCCGCATGCCTCAATGACTATCGCCCAGTAGCACTCACCCCCATCCTGATGAAGTGCTTTGAACGGCTAGTCATGAAAAGCATCACATCTGTCCTCCCTGCCTCCCTGGATCCCTTCCAATTTGCATACCGACCTAATCGCTCAACCGACGATGCCATCTCCTCTGCCCTCCACACAGCTCTCACACATCTGGACACGAAGGACTCTTATGTTAGAATGCTGTTCATCGACTTCAGCTCGGCATTCAACACCATCATCCCCCAACAGCTCATCCTTAAACTGGACAGTCTGGGGCTGAACACCTCAATGTGTAACTGGCTGCTAGACTTCCTGACCGGGAGACCACAGACAGTACGGGTCGGGAGTAACACATCTAGCACCATCACATTGAACACAGGGGCCCCACAAGGATGTGTGCTGAGCCCCCTTCTATTCACCCTGCTAACACACGACTGCACACCATCATACAGCTCCAACCACTTCATCAAGTTTGCGGACGACACAACAGTGGTAGGTCTCATCAGCAACAACGATGAGACGGACTACAGGAACGAGGTGAGCCGCCTGGCCTTGTGGTGCGGACACAACAATCTCACTCTCAACGTGGAGAAGACAAAGGAGATTGTTGTGGACTTCAGGAAGAGGGATGCCCAACATGCCCCTCTGACCATCAACAGCACCGCAGTGGAGAGAGTGGACAGCACCAAGTTCCTGGGAGTGCACGTCTCAAAGGACCTGTCCTGGAGCAGGAACACTGCATCACTGGCCAAGAAGGCTCACCAGCGCCTCTACTTTCTCCGCAAGCTGAAAAGGGCTGGAGCTTCAACCCCCATCATGTGCACCTTCTACAGAGGTGCCATAGAAAGTGTCCTGACAAGCTGCATCACTGTGTGGTTTGGTGCATGTACTGCATCCTGCCGCAAGAGCCTCCAGCGCATCGTGAGAGCAGCTGAGAAGATCGTCGGCACCTCCTTCCCCTCACTGCAGGACTTACACAGCAACCGCCTCACTCGGAAAGCCCTCTGCATGGCAGGTGATCCCACACACCCACTACACAGCTGCTTCAGACTGCTGCCATCAGGGAGGAGACTGAGAAGTCTCCAGGCTCGAACCAGCAGACTGAGAGACAGCTCTGTTCATCAGGCAGTCAGGATTAGGGATGTCCTAATCCGATCACGTGATCGGAAACCGGGTCCCGATCACGTGATTTCAGACTCGACTCGACTCGGGCGTTACACACCGATCAGGGATCGGATATATATGTGTATATTTATTCTAAACACAAACGGGAATATTATATTAACTGTATGTTGAGTTACAGAGTCAAATTGTCTCGGAACAAAACATGCACAATAGTTTTGCAGCAGTGCCTGCCGTAAAGCGGTGACTGTCGTAAAAAAGAAGCGGAACGCGGCATTAACTTGAAGTGGAGGCAGCGATGTCTGTCGTGTGGAGATATTTTAAAGTGGATGACAAATGGAAAGTTCGTATTTCAAGAGGAGGTAAGGAAAAGGCTGCATTTAACACAACAAACCTGATTAGGCACATCAGAAACAAACACCCGACACAATACACAGAGTTTAACCAGACAACGCAGCCGAAGACGAGCCAGCTCACGCTGCAAGAGACTTTATATTTATATTTAAAAACATACACTTCCTTCTGTGAAGCCACAGGAGGAGAGTTAAGGAGTGCTGTTCAGAAAAGCATGTTACTAGCCTTATTTTATAAAACGGACACTTTAAGTTTCTTATTTGTTTACATGCCTGCTCAGGTTCTGGTTCTGCTCAGGTTCTGGTTCTGCATCAGGTTCTGGTTCTGCACAGGTTCTGGTTCTGCTCAGGTTCTGGTTCTGCACAGGTTCTGGTTCTGCACAGGTTCTGGTTCTGCTCAGGTTCTGGTTCTGCACAGGTTCTGGTTCTGCTCAGGTTCTGGTTCTGCACAGGTTCTGGTTCTGCTCAGGTTCTGGTTCTGCTCAGGTTCTGGTTCTGCACAGGTTCTGGTTCTGCTCAGGTTCTGGTTCTGCTCAGGTTCTGGTTCTGCTCAGGTTCTGGTTCTGCACAGGTTCTGGTTCTGCACAGGTTCTGGTTCTGCTCAGGTTCTGGTTCTGCACAGGTTCTGGTTCTGCTCAGGTTCTGGTTCTGCACAGGTTCTGGTTCTGCTCAGGTTCTGGTTCTGCTCAGGTTCTGGTTCTGCTCAGGTTCTGGTTCTGCTCAGGTTCTGGCCAGGTTCTGGTCAGGTTGTGGTCATGTTCTGGTATTTTAAGTTGAGCTGCTTATTTTAAATTAGACATTTATACTGTTGCACTAAACTTCAATGTGAAGAATTTTATTTTAAATCTTATTACTTGATTGTTCAATCTACCTCACAGAAGTACTCTGTTAAATGTTAAGGTAAATAAAATAAAAATTAAGGGACATCTGGATCTGTTTCTTTTTTTTCCCTTCATTTTAAAAATGTATTTTAGAAGTATCGGATCGGGACTCGGTATCGGCCAATTCCTAAAATTAAAGGACTCGGACTCGGGGCCAGAAAAACCTGATCGGGACATCCCTAGTCAGGATGCTAAACACTCTGCCTTCTCTGCCTCCCCTCCCATTTGAATTGCCTTAACACTAAAAACTTTCTGCCTCCCTTCCCATTTGAACTGCCTTAACACTAAAAACTTTGTCACACAGTACCATACAACACAAAATATTTTAACACTGGACTCTGTGTCATCAAACGGGTTATTCACTAAACTCTCGGTCATGTGCTCATTCAGTTTGCACTACTTCTCATATTTGCACTAATGTTTGTATTACATCACTGCCTATAGTCATACTACTGTTTACATTCACTGTTTACATACTACTGTTTACATTCACTGTTTACATTTATTAATACTGTTTACATTTATTACTACTGTTTACATTTACACTACTTTTATATCTACACCACTGCTGATACATATACAGTATTCTCTGACCAGCCTTATTTAAGGATGCCCAATGTGCCTTACTGCATATGCCACTTTTGCCTCTATACCAACATCAACTACTACCTCATACATATACTGTGTACATTAACTCATATGCTGCTTTGCCACTCTTTGCAAATGTCAATGCTAGAACCTTCAGTTTATTTTATAGATATACTTTTTATACTTTTTTTATACTACTATGCAAAAACTCAGGACAGTATTACACTTTTATTATTTCATTTTATGCTTATGTTCATTAAATGTTTAGTGTTTTAGTTTTAGTTTTAGTGTTGGTGTAAATTTTCATACTTTTATACTACTATGCAAAAACTCAGGACAGTGTTACATTTTTACTATTTTATGCTTATGTTTATTAAATGTTTCAGTGTTTTAGTGTTTAAATGGTTACTGTTGCACCGAGGGACTGAGAGAAACGCAATTTCAATCCTGTGTATGTCCTGTACATATTGCAGTTCTGACAATAAAGTTGACTTTGACTTTGACTTACTCCTATCTCAAACCATCGTTCCTCTCTATCAAGGATGTGAACATCTTCATCCCTGAAAGAGTGACCGCTGGCCTGATGATGTTGATCTTCTGTGCTGGGCCATCCTTTTGGCCAGTGGCTGTTTAGTTTCCCCGATATAAGACTGATCACAGCCCTCCTGACACTGAACAGCCATGGGTGTAGCCAGGATTTTATGAGGGGCGGTTCGTTTAAAGCAGAAGTGGACCTTGAAAGAGCAACACGCCTCGGTGGTTCACTGGAAACGCGTCGGGTTGCCACTCCGGACCTTTCCTCGACTCGGGTTTGAACCTCACTTTGTTGAACTTATTTTACGTTTGTCTTTTATTGGAATTTAAAAAAGGAGTTTGCACTGACACATCTTGCTAGATCTTGGAGTACTGCATGACATTTTGCAAAACGTCATTTTTAAGGTTCAGTCTTGCGGCCATAACCGTGCATTTTATTTACTCGTTCTACGATTATCTTAATCTAAACTTTGGTTCTTTGTTCCAGGCAAATCCCACTGGGAAGAAGCCCTAAAGCCAACCCAGAACTCGCTGTGGGGATTGAGAATCGTCTCTGGCCTGGGAACTCCTTGGGATTTCCCCAAGTGGAAATGGAGAGTGCTTTTAGGGAGAGAGATGTCTGGGTTTCTTTCCTGAACCTGTTGCTTCCACTATGCCACTGCAAGTAAGTGGTAGAAGATGGCGATGGAAAAAAAAAACTTTGACATGAAAGGTGTGGTGCGATATGCGTTCTTTTAAGAAATGCTAGACGTTTACATATGTTTTGTAGTTACATTTGTTAGGTTGATGCCCCCATTCTTAGTTTGAGATGAGTGGAAATATTTAGCTTGTGCACAGGTGTGTAAAAGTCATCTGGGATTTATGATAAATAATCCTACAAATACATGTACAGTACACTGCTAATCATGAAGAAAAAATATTGCAAATTTTTACTGATCTAGAGCAATGTAACAACAGATTATCTAGGTTTGGCTCCCAATGATGATGGTGGTATAAAACACTATACGCCGTCAGGATGACCAACAAGCAGCTGGAAACTCTGGTGAGTTTACTGCTTCCTGCCCAGATGGTCGGAGCCGCGCTGGGATTCCAGCTCGCAGTAAAACCTGCCATGGGTCTACAAACACAGGTGGCATGGACATACTTGATCCACAACCTGACAGTGAAGAGCCAATATCTTGTCAAAACGTCTACATGCATCAGCTGCTTTCCCCTGAGCAGCACACTTTGCCCTCTTAGCTCCAACTCATCCTGACTTCAAAACACAGAGTGCACTGAGATCGACACTGACAAGATCTCATGAAATAATGAACATGTCTTCCCCCAGCCAGGCCTGGACACAGTCTACCTTGGGACATGGATACACCTGGGTAGTCACTCACATGCCATCAAATTAAAGTTCCTTGAAGGACTGCCAGCTGTCCATCGTCTTGCATGTCAACGTTTTAAACAAAGATTTTGCGTGATCTGTTAACCCACTAAAATGTACTTTACCACAGATTACATCCTTGTGCATATGTCCATTTCTTTGCTAACTTCTAAACAAGGCAACCTAAACTAATTAACACACAATGATATAAACTTTTATATTTAATATCCCAGTGTTCTTGTTTGGCTCACTGACAGAGTCACACATCCTGCACCTGCCGATGATGGAAGACGGACTTTAGGTTCTCTGTGTGTTTTCTGTGTTCCATTAGCTCCGACAGAAAGCACGTCTTTAATCAAGCGTCTAAACAGACTCATAAACTGTGCTGAAAGGCCTCCCTGAGGTACCCTGCAGGGTAAACAACACCATCACTCTGCCTTGATCCCAAATTAAAATATTACCACTTGCATGCGATTAACATTTGTATTCAGACCAGCAGCAATGCATCATCTCGACTAAATTAATGTTGAGCGGCACCTCATTGAGAAATACTATCATTTTTCTCCTGGATTAAAAGGGTTTTCAGACAGTTGAAAACAAAACATGGCAGGTATTTTTTTTTTTTGGAGCACAAAAATAGAAAGGGCCCATCAAAGCACAAATATCTACTCCGAAGATTCAGAACTGCACATCTGAGATTTTTCCACAGTGATACATGAGGTTTATAAAAGCAAGGAACTGAGTCAACAAGTAGGAAGTCATTTTTTTTAGAATTTGTCCCATGGAAGGTGTATTGGCTATAAAGAGGCGAGAAAGAGAGATGCGTGTGACCACAGGTTTGAGAACTGAATTATCAATCCCAGGTGAATGGCAGAGACATACCATGATGTTTTATTGCCAGTGCCTGGGTGGGTGCATGTCGGTTTGTAAGCAAAATATCTCATGAACAGCTGGATGAGTTTTAATGAAACATGCAGTAAATAATCATTGCATGTAGGAATGAGCAATGTATCAAGATTTTTTTAAATATCCCTAAATTTTCATACAAGAAATAAGATGAGCTATATTGTTTATATTGATACAGTCTATGTTATAATTACAGGTAGTCCTCGGGTTACGACGGTCTCGCGTTACGACGTTTCGTGGTTACGACGCATCTCCCATATA
>JBBPBX010052369.1:0-24233 GCA_038048925.1 Garcialebias charrua
ACTAAAAGAAATGTTTGAAATCATTTTCTTGTTTTGACCAAGCAGAAGACATCAGATGATGCTAACAAATGAAGCAACATGTGCCGAAGATCAACTATCTCCTGCATGAAAGCTTCTCTGAGCCGTCAGTGATCCTTAAAGTGTCACTGACATCATCTTTGCACTTTGCATAAAATGTCACAAGATATATATCTTGTGACATTCAACCATGTTCGTTTTTGCAAACAAACCCATAAATATATTAAAAATTCATTCAAAGTTATTTTAAATTTGGCGCTGCGTTTCGTCACTGGAAATCCGGGAACTTCCGCATACGTCATCTGTGACGTGTGCTTAGGCATCTCTGCTCCAACGCGCAGGTGTGGTAACGCGTATTCATTGTCTGCAAGATCGCTTTTTTGTTTTGTTTAACTTGAAAAATACCGTCACGTTGTGTCGCATTTGGGTGTTGTAATATCAGCAGTGAACAAGTGAGCCTTCACAAATTCCCAAAAGATGAGAAACTTTGCCAAGAATGGACAAGACAAGAAGTACAGAGAACGAGGGACCGATGGTGTCCTACTAAAGACTCGTCACTCTGTAGCGACCATTTTACTGCCGATTGTTGTCAGGAAACACCTGGTATAAAAGAATCTTTAGAATCACCAGTAAGATTCAGAAAACTTTTAAAACAGGATTCTATTCCTACTATTTTTTTAAAGAAAATCTACAGAAGAAAGTGCCACAGCTACCACGTCAAAACAACGCAGGGAAGCTACCGTCGGAAAACTGTCCAGGAAAAGAGTAAGTCTTTGTGTAAACATAATCGGAGGTGTGTACTGTATAGTGTTTTAGATGAAAAATTATATATCTAACGTGAGTTCATGTTGCTTTACTATATACACTTTAAGTGTATAAAGCCAATTATCACAGCAGATTCTTTTTGTTCGATGCTAAAAAAAATTAGCCGTCAGATAATCTGTAGCAAATACACGTTATTCATTTTTAAATTAGGTCTGCGCGATCAAGTAACATCATGTTTTTTTTCATTCAGGGAGGGTTTATTAATGAGAGTTTAGGATGATTTACTGTCTTAAATCTCAAATGCGACAGGGCATAGCTTTTAGCTTAGCCCAAGAACAAAGAAGCTACATTTAGTTAACCCCACTTCGCTACTGTGTATGAAATAAGCCGTGTCTAAATCACTTTTCCATTGATCGAGTGTCCAATAACTGTATTTGATGAATAATAACCCTTTGATTGCTTCAATTCATTCAAGTTCTAACAATAATTTATGTTTGTTTGATGCTAATAAAAATTAGCCGTCAGACAATCTGTAGCAAACACACATTGCTAGTTATTTATTTTTAAATTATGTTTGCGCAATCAAGTAATATCAGTACAGTATGTTTTTTTTATTCAGGGAGGGTTTATTAATGAGAGTTTTGGACGATTTACTGAAGACAAATCGCTTAGATCTTCACTAAAATTGCTACATTCGTCTGATTCTACATGCTCCGCCATTATTATTTACCATGCCCGTTGGAGCAGAGATGCCTAAGCATACGTCACAGATGACGTATACGGAAGTTCCCGGATTTCCAGTGATGAAACGCAGCGCCAAATTTAAAACAACTTTGAATGAATTTTTAATATATTTACAAGTCTGTTTGCAAAAACGAACATAGTTGAACGTCACAAAATATATATCTTGTGACATTTTATGCAAAGTGCAAAGATGACGTCAGTGACACTTTAACTTTTTCTGCGGTGCATTTTTAGGGCACACCACAGGAGCAAGACACCTGTTCTCCATCTGCTCCCTGGGTGCCTAAAGCCTGCTGCTCCACATGGGTGCATCTCAAATGTGTCGGCTCAAATGCAGAGAACAAATGTCATTTGTATGAATGCATGACAACACAAAGCACCTTCACGTCTTCACCGAGGAATTGTGTTTTCAGTAACCCGACGAGAAATAAAATCAAGAAAGGCAGTTTGAACAAATTTGGTTCACGTCTAAAACAAACAAACAAACAAAATGTTTACTGTCTTCTTCCTGCTGTGTAAATAAAGTCTCTCTGGAAACTCATGCAAATGAGGTGCAGGTGATTTCATCCTGGACTTCCCACAGAGACAGGAGTGAGTGCAACATAAAGATTCCTGACCATCAGTTTGGGTTTTTGACCCTTTCCAGGTTTATCGTGCTTATTTTACATTTACAACTAACTGTTTGCATTTGCAAAAAGTTCCTTCAGTTTCTTGTAAATTTTTATCGTTTGCAAACTCAAACCTTTGAAACAATTTCTTACTATCTGGAAAATAAAAGCCTTTGCAGAATAGAAGGAGGTGGGAGCAAAATTGTTTATTGATTCTGCTTCACAAGCAGCTAAAAACTTTTTTTTTGAGTGAAAAGAAACAGGAACTATTAGACTTTAAAAGATGCATGGAGACGGCAGCTGTACGAGTCAGACTGCGATGGTTTCTGTGAAAGGAACTGTAATTGCGGCACACCATGTGCACACAAAGCTGTAATTAAAACATAGATTTTCAGTTTAAAAGATTCTAATATAGCAGACTCCTGGCCATATTTCAATAAAACTCCAAATTCTTTGCCGTATGAACATCTATTTCTTCTCAACTGGTCTGAAAACCTTGTTGTTGCTGCCAAGAGCGGCTTCGTCTTGTTTGTATGTTTGCGTCAGCGTCCTGTTCTTCCTCTTGGACGTCATCAGCTGTGAAATTGTGTTTATTTTAATTTTTTGCCCTGAGAGAGAAAATGAATGTGTGCAGACATGAAAGAAGCAAGAATCATGCGAGTGGCCAAAGTTGAGCCTTGATGAGTGACTAAACAAAATCAATCTTGACCAGAGCAAGCTGCCAACATCTGCACAGCTCCTGTCAACATTGCACAATGTTTTTCATCATTTGAAATGAAAATGGTTCTTTTTTTAAACACAATGTTGTTGCTCCGCATACAAATGGAGACTAATTGAGGATCTGAGGAAGAACAGTTGTTGAAAAATGTTTAAACCTAAAAAAAGTAAGTTTTTCTCTGACCTTTGAAATAATTTCCACATAAAAAAAGGCAATGAAAACAAGAGAAAATGCATTTCCTGTGAAAATGTAGTGCTGAAGAACTTGCTGAAAAACAGCTGAAATTAGCTATTAAAAAACATGGTGAATTGTACCTGAAATGGAAGAACAAGCCTTAATTGACAGAAGAAAGCAGAAAGAACACATTTTTGCTGAATTGTGTATAAATGAGCAGAAATTAGCACCAAAATTAGGAAATTTGCTAAAACAGCTGAAATTAGCAAAAATGCTGAAAAGTAACTGAAAAGGCAGAAAGAAGCTCAAACTACTAGAAGGAAGCGGAAAGAGCTGGAACCAGGTACAAAAATGTGGAATTAGCTGAAAAGGTTACAATTAGCATAAAACAGCTAAGCTGAAATAGCAGAAAAAGCTTAAACTAGCAGAACATAGATAAAAGAAGTGTACACCAGCTGAAATTACCATAAATAAGTCAATTAGGTTGAAAGCAGCAAAAAATGAACAAGAGAGAGAAGGTCAATGTCGTGGTTCGAGAATGAGCCGTTGGGATGGAACAACATGACTTCAGACTTCTTCTCATTGAAACTTAAGAAGTTTGAGGCCATCCAATCATGGATGTCGGCCAGGCAGTCAAGAAGGGGTTGAAGAGAGCGTGAGCCTCTGTGCCTCAGGGGGAAGTAAATTTGACAATCATCGGCGTAGAAATGAAAGGCTATTTTGTGTTTGCGGAAAATAGCACCTAGTAGAAGCAGGTATAATGAAAAGAGAAGGGGACCGAGGATGAACCCCTGCGGTACCCCCCACTGAAGCACTGTAGATGCTGAACTGAAATTGTTGATATTGACACAAAAGGTTCTGTCTGAGAGGTAGGACTCAAACCATTTGAGGGCAGACCCTGTGATGCCCACCCACTGCGCCCACCCACTGCTCCAGCCTAGAAATGAGGAAGTTGTGGTCGATAGTGTTAAAAGCCGATGTAAGGTCCAATAAGACAAGCAGGACAGAATCACCTGCGTCTGTGAAAATGTCATTAAAAACCTTCAGTAGAGCGGTTTCAGTGCTATGGAGAGATTTGAAGCCGGATTAGAACAACTCTAGGATGGCGTGGTCATCCAAGAAACATTTCAACTGAGACTCAACTATTTTTTCCATAGTTTGGAAATGAATGGGAGTCTGGAGACAGGCCGGAAGTTGGACACCACCAAGTGGTCTAGGTTAGGTTTTTTTTTCAGGAGAGGCTGGACAGCAGCACGTTTAAAGGTTTTTGGGACCACACCTGAGGATAAACTGCTATTCACAACAATAGCAAGAATAGAAGGACCCAGTGTAGGAAAAACCTCCTTTAGCAGTGAGGGGGGACCACATCAAAGGGGGAACCAGATGGCTTCATGCTGCACATGACCTGCTCCAGTGCGGACAGAGAGATGGACTCAAAGTGGTCAAACACAGCTACACACTGAGATGGGATGGACGGATCATGAGCTGGTGGAGAAATGAGTGCCCGGGTGTTCACAACTTTTTCTAAAAAGAAATGGAGGAAGTTTTCACACAGTTCAGTTGAGGCTTCCAGAGGTGAAGGCTCACTGAGGTGTAGAACTGTGTTCAAGGTGGAGAAAAGAACTCGGGGGTTGTGGGAGTTGGAGACAATTATATCAGAAAATAATTTAGATTTAGCAGCTTTAACAGTTTTCTGATAGTGACGCCAACTCTCCCTTAACATTTGAAACGAAACCTGCAGCCTGTCCTTCACCCAATAACGGGGACAAATATTTGTACAACCTACAGTTTAGATTTGTTTCAGTCACACACATTCAACCTGCTGTTATTTGACTTTTCCATGTCATGTTTAAACATGTGCCTTGTTTAATTCAACTCTTCCAACTAACCAGTCTCTCACTCCGAGCAACGTGACGTCAGTCAGTCTGCACGCCATGCAAACAGAAAGCTTTAGCATTCTGCGGGCGCTTCGTGGACTCGGAGCTTGTCATGTCTATATAAGGATGAAAGCAGAGCCCCACAACGCTCATCCTTCATGCTCCCATTGGTCTCCAAGCTTTGGTTTGGCAGAAAAGATTCCATGACGCACCTTCGTTGTAGAGGACGCATGAACCGTGTGGGTTTGATAGGACGCCACCCCATGCCACTCATCTGTCAGAACGGGCAGATTCTCAAGCAGTGCCACCGAGCCGGGGAGGTAGGGATGTGACTGTGAGTCTGTCGGAGCTTCAGTTTGTTGAATAGATGAATAATAATCGCTCCCAATTTATCCCGGAGAAGAGAGGAAGCGACCGAAACAGGGAGGAAGCTCCGTTCTTGTTCAAGTGCGTCACTATTCTATCACACTTCTCTCCACCTGCTGGGGCCCTATTTCCTTCTCCCCACCACACACACACACGTTCACACCCTCACGTTCCTCATGCTCAAGTTCAATTTGCATGTTATTAAGCTTATTTTGTGTTCAGGAGCTGAATACGTATTCTTCAGGCTGTTTTTTTTAACACATTTACTTGGTTCCACGTGCTCTTTGGGCTCGTTTTCACACACTTTTAGAAAAGCAGCGTTGACGTCATTCTCTGTTTTCTCCTTTCGTTTCTTCACCTACAGTTGATTTTTTTTCTCTCACTTACTTCATGAACTGAAAGGTCGCTCTGATTCACACATTTTCTTTTGCTCATTCATAAATTAATTAGAAATGTAGTCCCTCGATCCCTTATTATCTGTAAGGTTATTTGAATGGTCCCTCTTTTTGTCAGCGTTCAAGCCAGTCTCGTGCAGAGTCTTTGTGCTTTATTTATTCTTGTCTTTCATTTGTTCCTTTGTCACTCATCAAAGGCTGCAGAAGTCAAAGTGCATTTTATATCAAAGAGATGAGAACAAAAATCCAGTGTTGAGAAAAAAAAAAACATGACTGAAAAACGTTTAAAGTTCTGCAGCCACAACTCTTGTTTTCTTATTGTTTCAATGCACAAACCATCTCCATCTCTAACTTCTACACTGTTAAAAAAATCTGTAAAAATTACATTAAAAAACTGTCAAGTTACAATCGTAACAGACTGTTGAATCCAGAACAGTATATCACCGTAGTAAATGCACTGAACTACCGTAAAACAAGAAACATAAATTTTAGGTTATTTAAACAGTGATGATGGAAAACAGAATTTTACAATGAAAATCTTAAGGAATTGTAAAATTCATAGAAAAATATCATAATGTCACAAGCAAATAATTAATCTAAAATTACCGGTACTATTCTGTCCAGAATTACAGATTTTGCTGATTGAATGTTTAAATGTACAGTGTAAAACCGTTAACTAATCTGCAAAATAATTTCTACAGGATACATCAGGGATCCGTGGGGAGTTTGGCAGCTGATGTGTCACTCAGTTCTGTCTGAGAAGGACACCAAAAACGTTTAAATAATTGGATTCATGATAGCATGTTACTGCATTTTAGCATCGGCGGTTTCCTATGTTATCGACTTTTGAAGAAGACATTGGCAACAGTTTTGGTCATGACAAAACTGCCAAGTCTGTGTGAAGGTTTGGGTCATGCTACGAGTACTCAAAATCAGCTGCTTTATGAGCTAAACCGTAAGATGGAAGTGATATGTGAGAATCGCAGGCCACCTGCGGCTTCTAAGACCGACCAGCATGTTGGAGTTGACCTTGAATGAGGTTCATAGCACGGATCAGTGGAATGTGCATAAATCTGGTCATTTTGGATCTTGAAAGTAGCAGCAGGACTCAAGGCTGGCAAGAAAAAAAAACAGTCTGCCCGAAAAAAATCAACAATTATGGCTTATATGAATCTGACTCCCCCATTTGACCTTGGATGTGGGCCAACTATCAAATTTCTCCTGGGGCATGAGTAAACTAAGGAAAAAGCTTAGCCTCCTGGGTGAAAGCGTCAGGATGCAGTGGTTGCATAGGTGTGTTTTTCAAATAATGTCAACACCCTGACCTTTGCCCTTGGCAATTTTGCACAGAAGTGTGGCTCAGAACTCTGGTTAGGCACTGTGTGAGAAAGCACATTTTGAAGTTTCATACCACGTCTAGCATAGTTAGGTCATGGAGGCAACATGTCCCGGAGAGAAACCCAGACATCCCTCTCCCTAGCGATGTACATAGCAAATTCTGAAAACCTGTAATGTTGTGTAAAATGTAAATAAAAACAGAATTCAATGATTTGTAAAAGTCATGAACCAATATTTTATTCACAGTAAAACAGAAAACATTAAGTAAACAGTTTAAAAAAATCAGTTGATGCCTTCATATACCACACACTTTTACAGCCTTCTGTTGCTCTTGGCTGGACTTTGAGATTTGCTGCAGCTATAAAACGTTTAAAAATTCAAATAGAAAAAAGTTATGGTTTTTATTTTGAACATTTTATATATGTTTTATTGTAAATAAATTAAAGACCTATGAGTTTAGCAAGTCATATTTAGATTGTATTTAAATTTTACACAATGTCAACCATTTTGTATTGAAACTGGGGTTGTATTTAAAGTTATGAACACAAATTTGCAAATGCACAGACAAATGTACAATAATTCCTTAATTACTTAAGGAATATTGTACATATTATATTGTACATATATCTTGTATTAATTAATTCCTTGAAAGTCCATATTTTTTGTACTATAAGGCTCACTGTCGATCTTTGACAAAAATTGAAGGATTTTAGGTGTGTCTTATAGTCCAAAAAATACAGTAGTTATTTTCCATGTTGTTGTGTCTTTGTCTCCTGTTATAATTGCACACCGCACTTACAGACATACCCAATCATTTCAAACTATATAGAGCACGCCTTGTGTGCAAACAAACCACACATGTGTGCAAGAAAAGTACTGCAAAAAGGTGAAAAGTCACCAACACCAGAGCTGGGAGGATAACGGAGATCTCTGCTGAGCGAATGAGACAAAAATAAGAATTTTGTGCAAACAAGATGGGGACAGAAAGATATCAACAGAGGAGGTGTGACGTTTGAGTCATGTTCTTGGATCCCTCTTCAGCTGAGAACATTTGGAAGGCTTAAGTGTGCAAGCACACACACACACGTGCGAATATACACCCTCGTTGGCAGCATTCTGCGTTGCTGGTGTGCCTTCAGAGCGGCCGACTGGGAGACAGACGTTTCTCAATGCATCACCCGAGCAGGATTCACGCACATGCAGTACATTCCCACACACAGAAACAGTTTTTTAAAACCAGGTGGCTCCTAAATATCAAATAGCAGCAGTGTTTTCCAAAGCATAGGCGTTTGCGTTTCATTGTGTACGTCATTAACTCTGACCCTGTTCCTTCTGCATATAAATACATCATTTTCATATAATCTTGATGTGCACAAGTTGAACCTGCTGCCCTTTGAGGCGGCTCCATCATCATCCCATCACCTCAAATACAAAGCAAACAGATGGACTAAGAGAGACATTCTCGGACAAATTCCATCATCTGTCAGGGTTTAGATGAAAGAGAAGATAAACAAAGACTAATGGGAGCACAGGGGGAGGAAACAACGAGGAGATGCTAAACTAAATGCAGCAGGATGAAGACATGTTATCTAGTTGAAGCTGCAAAGCGATAAAAACACATGAATGTGTGACTCATTTACGCTGCATGCATAAAAGATGATTTAAAAAGAAAAGTTTATGAAAGAAAATGAAAAGTCAACTGTTTTCATGCGCTAAACTGTCCAGGTGATGGTAGCTCTTGCCGGTATCAATGATTTTGATCATTTATTCATCAAATCTCTTACTGTAACTTATCAACTTCTCTATTCGTCTTTTTGTCCTGGGGACAAAGATGAAGGAATACTGATGTTTGTTTGTTTGTGCTGTTATGAAGATGTTTTACTGTTACGGTGTGTTGGCAGTGTTGGACTCAGAATGCATACAGACACCAGGAGTTTGAAAACAAATCTTTTATTCAAAAACAGCAACAACAAAAAAATACTGTATGCGGGCATCAAAACTCTGAGGAGATGACGAGGAATGCAAGAAACAGAAAGATCACAAAGAAAAAGCTGGTCCCTGGTGGAGAAAGACAGATTATAAGGGATTAGGTGGAAGAGTTTGTGACACCTGAGTGGAATACAGAACAGATGAGAGTGGGTGTGGTAAACAGAGACAAACGCAGGAGATGAACTGAGAAGGGAACCAAGAAACTGAAAGTTATGCACCATAAGTCATGTTCCCTGAAGGAAGGGAACGAGGTGCAACATACTTGCTATGGGAATTGCGCCCCCGCGCGATTACCTGAAGGAATACATTCACGCCTTTTACGGCACGGGGCGTCACCCCGCGCCAGAGGTACTGCCCTTAGGCGACTGACGCCCCTCCAACTGTCTCCAAAATTGCACTTCACCGAGCTTTCAGCATTGAAAAGGGCCAGCTATGTTGCACCTCGTTCCCTTCCTTCAGGGAACATGAGTTATGGTGCATAACTTTCAGTTCCCTTTCAGTTCGGTCTCTCGGTGCAACATACTTGCTATGGGAACGTAATTCATTCACGCCCTTGAAATGCTCAGTAAAATGCCTGTTAGTGTGAACGCCTGCCCTTGACCAGAAGGCATCTCAAAGCTACTTTCTATTGTGTATTAGAAAGAACAGCCTGAGTGACATCACACGCAGTAACATCCAAACTGTAGTACTTTGCAAAAGTGTTTAAAGAGCTCCAGTTCGCAGCAGCACAAATGTCTGCAACTGACACGCCCTTGAACAATGACCAGGAAGTGGCCAAGCCCCTGGTTGAGTGAGCATGGACTCCAGGGGGCACTTGTTGACCTTTGCTACCGTATGCCCTCTTAATGGCCTCCGTCACCCAATGTGAGAGGCGCTGTCTTGATAGGGCCTTTCCTGTAGCAGGTGCGGCAAAGCAGACAAACAGTTGGTTTGTTTTCCTCCATTCGGCTGTCCTCTGCATGTAGGTGTGTAAAGCCCTCACTGGGCAGAGAGCCTGTAGCCTTTCCTGTTCCTGAGTGAGGATAGGAGCAGGTGGAAAGGAGGAGAGATCAAAGACCAGACTCCTAAGGTTCAGAGTCAAGACCTTGGGAGTGTATGTGGGATTAGGCCTTAGTGTGACCTTTGTCCCATCAGGGGCGAATCTGGTACACATTGGGTGTACAGACAATGCATGGAGGTCACCCACGCGTTTCGCCGAGCAAAGAGCCAGGAGAAGAGCAGTTTTATAAGATAGAAGATCTATCTTAATCTCACTCAGAGGCTCAAATGGCAGGTCGCAAAGAGCCCCCAAGACCAGACCAAGATCCCAACCAGGGGTCAAGGTCCTGCTGGGTGGCTTGGTTCGAAGCACACCTTTCATATATCTCATTATGATTGGATATGCTCCAGGAGTCCTGTGTCCCCAGCCCTCGTGACAGGCAGAGATAGCTGCAAGGAACACTTTAATCGTTGAATAAGAACAACCCTTTTCCAGTAAATCCTGAAGGAAAGTTAGTAGTTGAGCCAGGTCGCAAGCATAAGAAATTATATTTCTTTCTGAGCACCAGGCTTCGAAGATGCGCCACTTTTGTGCATATAGAGACTGTGTTGACCCAGCACGGGCATTTTGTATGGTTGTCACCACGTTCTCAGGCAGACCCGACGCCATCAGCCTGTCTTTTTCAGCTAACAGGCTGGAATTAATTCCAGATCCTGGCCTAAACAGCTGGGCTGTGACTTCCTGTGTGAGTCTTTGAGGGTCCACCAGGTTGGGGAGTGGGCCTCCACGTTGATGTGTTAACAGACTTCCCTGATCGAGTCTCCTTGAAGACAGATGGAGTCTATTAATTTTATTAGAATGAGTTGGGCAAGAAAACTACTGTTTCCCTCCAAAACAGGATTTATTGGATTGAGGGGCTGCTGCTTCTGTAAACGAGCAGATCTCCTGATTCCAATTGTTGTCCCCCCAGGTGGGATACTGTGTGGGGACAAGTTTGATACAGCTTTGTGAGGAAAATCACGTGCTGCTCTTCTACCGCTCGAGCGTTGCGTGTCCTTCATGAATTATAAAGGAGCAACAGCAACGTGTGAACATGGGGATGGTCCTTTGTGACCGGCAGACTCAAGATAATTTGTTGATAAGGAGCCCAGTTTCCTTTCAAAATCAGGAGGAAAATTCTGGTTCAACTCCGATCCTTTTACACGCACAGAAACGTGATCACAGCCACTGCTTTGAGGGTGAGAAAAATGTGTCTGCCTTAGGGCATCCGACGTGCTCTCCTGTGGTGCGAACCTGTCACGTGGTCATCTGGTTAGTGTATTAGCCGGCCCCTTGTTCACAATGGAGCGGGGGCTGGAACACGTGCCCTTTCCCACCTGTCTGCGTGAAAGGTGTAGGGTCTGTTCGCAGACGCCTCTGGGTCTGTCTTCTGGAGACAGGTCCAGAGGCACCCTGCTGGGGCTTATTGAATAGGCTGGCACCTCATGAGCCGTGAGGGAGAGGGATGTGGCCTCTCCTTTATGACGGCTGACAGGCCAGAGAGGCCCGTACTGTTAATGTTATTTGTGTTGGTGTGTTTTTTTTCCCAATAAAACAGGGATGTGCTGTTTTATGAGTTTTATTTGTGCTTATGTGCAACGACATACATGATATGATGTCACTCACAGCAGGGAGAACATGGTTTGTGCATGCAACAGAGTTATCAGCCATTTGTACTTTGCTACAAATAAAGTCTGAACAAGGTGTGAACAATCCCGTTACCGCGTGGGCAGGAGGTCGTCTAAAATGTAAACGTGGGCCTGGTTCATCAGGCACGTTTTTGACGAGTGTCCCGGTTCGCCGAGGAGGCCCTATGCCTGCTCGCTTGGCGTGGGACAAACCTATTTTTACTCCATGCGTGCTCGGAGCGAGGTTGGTTCGGCGGGGGTCTCTGCCGAGGCTCCTCCTCGTATGCTGTCCGCTTCTGCGGTGGCGCACGCGTCGTCGAGCGGTGCCGCGGCTGTGCAGGTCTGCTTCCAGCGGGCTCTCTGGGGGGGGCGAAACTCAGACGAGGAATGCCCACCCTGAGGGCTTCAGCCTGCCTGCGCCTTTGGTCCAGCTTGGTTTGGATTTGCTCCAAAGCCTGGCCAAAAAGTCTCTCCGCTTCTATCGAGTGGTGGAGAAAAGGCACCTTTTGTCCCTCCGGTAAATCCGTCAACGTCATCCACAGGTGGTGGATCGCGATGACCACTTCCGCCATACCTCTGCCCTGAGCCACAGCAGCTGTCCCCATCATACAGAGAACGAAGTCTGTAGCTTTACGAGCTTCATCCAGTAATTCGGCAGCAGCTTGCTTATCTGAGGTTTCCTGCAGTTGTTGGAGTTTTTCTGTGAGGTAAGCCTGCATCATCGCTGATGTGTTCATGGCGCGCGCTGCGAGTCCTTGAGCTCTGTAGCACTTCTTGAGAAGTGACGCTGAGGCTCTGCAAGCTTTGCTGGGGAGAGTCGGCTTTGTTCCTGATGATCTGGGAGCTAGGTGGGACGCTAGCGTGTCCTCAATCTGAGGTGCATTGGCTATTCCCACCTGATCCATGCCCTCCACGTCGAGGAATTGTGAGAGAGGAAGGAGCATGAGCGCTCGTGGCTGAGGCCAGGTGCGGGTCAATTCCGTGAGGAAGTCTGGGAACACGGGCATCCTTTGCCTTGTTGCAGCCTGTTGTTTTGAATAAAAATAGTTCCCCGCCAGCCTCGTGACCTGTTGGCGAGGTGGGGGTTCCGGCCAGGGGATGTTCAAAGCATCCGCTGCTCTGTGGCACAGGTCGAACAGGGCCGGGATGGAGAAGTCCGTTTCAGGGAGCGCAGGTATCGGGGTCCTGGGGAGGTCCTCTCCCGGATCCTCGATCTCGAGTTCTGGTTCCTCCGCTGAAAATTCGCCCGAGGCTGAGATGGAGATCTCGTCTTCATTCATCATGCCTCTGGTATCGAACTCGACAGTTAGGTCCACCATGGGAGCAGGGGTCAGGGCTGTCGCCCCATTCGACGCGCGTGCTGTCGTGTAGAGCCATGTGTTCAAGCTCCGGGGTCGGAGGGAGGGTCTCCGTGGTGTCTGGGTCCTGTGGACCAGCTGAGCTTCCCATGGCCTTAGCCACGAGGTCCACCCGATGCCGCAGCACCGTATCCAGCATCTGGCTGCAGTGTAGGCAAGAATCGGGTGCGTCCAGAGCTTGTCTTGCATGAAATATACCCAGGCAGACTGGACAGGCCTGATGGGTGTCCGTCGCTGCGAGCAGTGGTGTAGTCTACGTGATACGCAGGTATACGCCGTATACCCACTAGAAAAGCTTGGGGATTTCCGTATAACCACTTAAATGTGCCCAATGATACGTAACGTGACAACAAACACGCGTTGCATAAAGATAGATTATGTTCGCTGCTCATAAGGACTCTTCACTGCGCCGCAACTCTCGCGGTTGCCATGGTTTCGTGTTCCTCTGTTGTACGTGAGGCTCACAGCCATTGGCTGAGCTGAGCTCACTACCATAGTTCTCTGCTCTGTGATTGGTTTCTTAAGAAGCTCCTTTATGATTGGCTGCTCGGGATGCAGGCGGGCGACAGACGGTGTAGAGCATTTTCGCTAACGACGACAGACTCAAAATGAAAAGGAAACAAGCTACACTTTTTGAATGTTTTTATAAACCAGCTGAACCCGAAGCTACAGAGACAACATTAGAAGAACCTACCAGTTCGACGGCCGAAACCAGCCATAATGAGGTTGATATCTGCATTTCCCCAGGTAAGTGTTGGCTAGTACAAGTTAGCTGAAGCTAGCTCAAGCAGCAAGTAAATGCATGTTTTTATCGACCTTTTCTGATGCCAAACTCCAAAATGCGCATCAAGAAACCTTGATGGAAACACGGTTACTGTCCAGAATTTTACAGTAACATTTCATATAAATAAATATGTGAATATAAAAATGATTTGTTTGTGACAAAGTCTGTCACTCCAATAATCAACAAAATGCTATGCTTTTTACTCTGTTTTAAAACTCCTTGTTTCATTTTTAGATCCAAATTGGCCAGCCTTGTGGAGTGAAAGTCAGGCTCGGGAATTTAAAAACAGACATCCCTGGTTGGAATGGAGGAACAAAAAATTAGGTAAATATAAAAAAATATGGGAACCAATTTGTATATAAGGTTTAATTGATATATTTCCAACATTAACATATTATGACTTGATAATTTTAAAATAGTCTGATAATCATATCTTTCAAAAGTTTAGTACAGTATATTACATGAGAAATTATAATATATATGTGTGTGTGTGTGTGTGTGTGTGTGTGTGTGTGTGATCATTTCATTTTCACGTTTTAGTTGGTCATAATGCAAAAGTGTATGCAAGTAATAATGAAAGGTAATAATGAATGTAATTGTCGACACATGCTTACAGTCTAGTGAATCAGTAGATTCTAGTATTATTACTGGTATCAGGAAATATTAAAAAATATACAATTATGACAATTTTTATTTACTTCCTGCAGGATGTGCTGTTTGCAGTACCATAACGTCAACTGGTGTCCTGACTGAAAAGAGGGTCTCCATATCGGAGGAGTGGGCCTCCTTCAAGATCCAGTCATCAGGCTCAGGTTTGTTGTGCATTTATTAAAATGTAAGCATCACAGACATTTTGCAATGTTAAATATGCTTAAAATTCAAAATAAATTGTCAATTACATTGCACTACATTGCATTTTTGTCTCTAAATGTCCTGATTCATCTCAGTAATCTAGGTAGAAAAAGGAAAATTAAGTACCGGTCCTCCGGACAGGTTTTTGTCTCTAAGCACAGTATACCCACTACAAAAATGTAGACTACACCACTGGCTGCGAGAGCTAATCCACAGCCACTGGAACAGGCGCGCGAGGTTGGGCTCGCCGTCCCGCTTGTTTTCCTTTGAAGTTTTGTCTTTCGCTTTCCCTTCTCCGGAGGCATGTCCGAGATAAGGCGAGCGAGACCTTCCAGAATCCTTTTTCTTTGTTGTTCAAGTGTCTCCTCCGTCGTGTCGCTTTCGCTGGCTAGCCCGCTAGGTATGTTAGCCGGGGTAGCGGTTGTGACGTAGTATATAACGCTGTTGAGCGAAGCAACCTGTAGAGAGAGGAGAGAAAAAAACTTTCGAGGTTATAGAAATGTGCTGGGCTAGCTTTCGCTAGTCCAGCAGTATGCAGGGAAAAATTCTCTGTGCGCTCTGTGCAGGGAGCGAGCTCACCTCAAGTTGAGCGATGGAGCAGCAGAGAAGTCCCGCGAAGAGAGGTAGTTCAGGTTTTTGCGAGGTGAAGGGCAAAAAGAGACTGTTGGATGGGCATCAGTCGCCTAAGTACCTAAAGGGCGGTACCTCTGGCGCGGGGTGACGCCCCCTGCCATAAAAGGCGTGAATGTATTCCTTCAGGTAATCGCGCGGGGGCGCAATTCCCATAGCAAGTATGTTGCACCGAGAGACCGAACTGAAAGGAAACACAGGGAGCTGCAAAAACCCCAGAAAAAACACTAAATCCTAATAATAATAATAATAATAAAAACAACCCATAAACCAACAAGCAAAAAGACACAGATGCTGACACTAAACAGATTTTAATAAAAGTTTCATACAGAAATAATCAGATGTGCATCTACAAGTGATTGACCTTTGGACTCAACCCTATTCAAGATGGCTGCCAAAGCTATTTTAGCTTAGAAAACACAAAAATGACTAAAATTTAGTATGGTAGTAGCTGAGCATCATCGTTAACACAGAACTGAGGGCAACATGTTGCATGATATTTTTTACTAAAACTGTGGCATTAAGCCGGGGCTATTCAACTGGTGGCCCGCGGGCCATTCCCGGCCCATTGGTGACTTCAATCTTGCCCACTTCATTAAAATAATAATAATAATAATAATAATAATTGTTTTCGGGTTTTGTTTATTGCATTTATGAATCAGTGCAGTAAAAATAAACAAATTTAAAAGATAACAGATCATTGTAAACTATGGTTTATTTACATAATGATTTTAATCGCTGGATGTCCGGCCCCGAGCTGCTGGCTTTCAGAAACTGTGCCCCCCTGAGCAATTCTGTTGAATAGCTCTGCATTGAGCTGACATTGTTAGAGATAATTTTGTCTGTTAGCAAAATATTTAATAAACAACTGGATAGAATTGAATGAAACTGCTAACATCTGACCCGGAGGATACCCCGACCTGAATGCTCCAGGTCAGAGTAACGCTGAGTGCTTGAACCACAAGCAAACTTTTCTTTTGCCTTTTCATTGCATGTTGCTCTTGCAAGCTCATGTAGTGGATTTTAAGAAGAAAATGTTAGAATGTCAGCCCTCAATCAACACATATTTAACTTTAGAACTGCACCAAAAGAAAGTTTATGGTTTAATAACTTGGTTAAATTTATTCATCAGGCTATTTAATGATTTTTGAGTGCTTTATAAGTAGAAACGTACACACTGAATAAGAAAAAAACATTGTTGTTTGTTCAAATAACATAAAATTATGATTTTAAATAAAAAGCTGCAGGAAGATTTTAAATCAAAGCTGCATAAGACAAATACAATTTGACTGAGTGAGTTGGCGTGATAAATGCAAATTTTAAACTAAATTTTTATGTACTTTTTGTTTAATCCACTGAATTTTTTGAAAAGTACATTTCCAACTAGATGACTTTTCTGAGAATCATTTCGTCCAAATTCTGAAAAAATGTTTTTTTTCGCACTTAAAGCAAATTGACATGGTTTCCATTTCTCAGAAAACCCAGTGATTACAGTAAAGCTGATGTGCAGGCTGCTGCTTTTAGATGAAACCCAACACCTGAGAGATAAAATCCCTTTTGTAATGGTGAATAATTCACAGTTTCCTGTGGGTTTTCATGGATCTGCACAGGAAACCGTCCTCTTGTAGCCATTTATGGTGCGGAGGAAGCAGCGGTTTGTCCCACAGAAACTTCATTAAGCTGATCTTAAAAACTGCCAGAACATTTGTGGAAACTGGGATGTTGTCGAGTCTGATGTCTCCATCTCATAAGGCTCAGCGGTGAATTCGACCACCCACAGTTTGCGCTCCTGCATCTTCTTCTCTCAGCTTGAATGATTAAAATGGTCACAGTCGAACAACGGTGCATGTTTGTCTCTTTGTAAACAGAACCACGTTTTCTGGACTCACATTGAGCTCTTCTTCTTTTCTTTTCTTTTTTTTTATCTCTGTAATCTTCTGTATCCTGCAGCACTGACTGAACCTTTGTGTGCATCTCCACATCTTCCCACTTCTTTGTCTCTTTCGCTCACCAACTCCTCCTTCGCACCTTGCTCTCCCTCCTCCCTCATGCCATCCTGTATGTTCTGTTCTCTGCTGCTGATGACTGACCATGATGACCACCAAAGTGTTGCCTCAGCCAGAAGTCATTAGTGGTCAGCAGCCAACGAGCATCTTTGTGTCTCGGTTGTTTCATCGCATTTAGATTTGATTGGCTCAACAGAATCACGTTTCTGCTGTTTGTGTGAACCCACGTGCAGGAAGAGGCGCAGAACTCAGAAGATAAAATAATCATCTTATTAAACAAAGCAAAAGCCTGAATGTGGCAGCAAAACTTACATGATCGCTGGGAGACTCAGAGGGAGAACAGAAACATGAGCCTCGACACGATGACGCACAGACCATGAGGAACAGAGACGCTGGCTTATATACAGGTGTTAATGAACAGGCGATGAAAAAACACCTGGGGGGAAGACAACGAAGAACAGGTGGAAGCAGCAGGAGCTGGAATAGACCATAAGGGGGAGACACAAATCCTCAGAGAAGTAGGAGAGGGATGCAAAAAAAAAAAAAGATTCAACCAATATGGCTGCAGCAAAAACAGTTGTAAAGTTCTAAGCAGTCAGTATCTAACCTGTAGTAGACAGCAATCATACCCAGACAAGGTGCCGAATCTAAAACAAGTCAGTCTTGAAACTTATCAGGGGGCCCTTCCATCCACTTCATGTTATCAGAACCGACCCACAGCAGACACAAACACAAAAGAAGGAGCCGGAGCACATCTGTCCAGCTGATACTGATGCCTGATTCACAAACAATACCAACAAATTCACAAAAGAATAGAAAATTACAAATATACAGTATATAAAGCCTGTATAAAAGAACTAATAATGACAGATTTTCAACACCCCAATGTGCAACACAAGCAGAATAATATTACCATATTTTCTGGAATATAGGTTGCAGCTTTTTATCATTTTTGCATGCCCTGCGACCTATATTCAGGTGCGACCTATTTATGGCTTTTTATAAAATAAGCTGATTTGTAATCATTTATTAACAAAAATTAAACTGAGACACACTCTTACAATAATGTCAGCTAACAAATATATATTTTTAGGTGTTTATCCTGCTAAAATTATTCATTTATTAAAGAAAAGTTCAGCTCAGACACATATTTGCTATAATTTTTATCAAACAAATAATTGTTTTTAAGTGTTAATCTTCTTAAAAGCCTTGCTGTGCGCTCCTGTGGCAGACATTTGCAGCAGAGCTAAACACGGTCCACATTTTGACGTAGGTGCGACCTATATTCAGGTGCGACCTATATATGGATTTTTCCAATTCTTTGGCAATAATTGGGCAATGCGACCTATATTTGGGTGCGACCTATATACCAGAAAATACGGTACACAAGTTGTCCCTTATTGCACTTATTCTTTTTTTTTTAAATTAAAGCTCTTGTTAAGTTCAGTAAGAGCTCATGGATAAAACTATTTTTAAATCTGTTTGTTCTTGTCTTGATTGATCTGAACTTTTATCCTGATGGTGACAGTTCAAACATATCGGGTCCAGGGTGAGACGAGTTCTTTAAGATGTTGTGCGCTTTTTCTATGCAGCGGGAACCGTGTACTTCAAGTAATAAAATAATTATGGTTATTAATATAGATAAATCTTAGAATGCATCAGAAAGCAGATCAATACATTATATATTCCTTTCACATTAAATTATATTGCTTTGTATTTGCTTTATAATACACTAGTAGTCCCGAATTTAACTTATTGTGTCAATGTTTGGGGTACAGCATGTAAAACCATAACTAAGCCTATTTTTATTCTGCAAAAAAAGAGCTGTAAGAATTATAACAAGAAAGAGTTATTGTCACCCTTCTAATATTCTGTTTTGTCAATTGAAATTACTAAAGTTTTATGATTTGGTGGATTATAATATTGTTCTACTTATGTTTAAAGCTCAGAATTGCTTACTACCATCAAACATTCAAGCATATTTTGTAAAAAGAAAGAGTTGTTATAATTTGAAGGGAATATATATTTTTGTTAAACCCAAGTATTATGGTTTACTAAGTATTATGGTAAACCCAGTTTAAAGGGTCGGTCTACTACAAAACAGGGAATGGGTCTGTGGAATAGTTTGGAGGACGATGCAAAAAAGGTGAAGTCAATGTTGATATTTAAGAAAAAGATAAAACCTATTTTGTTAGAAAGATATATATAACTGATTACCGGTAATGTCTAATTTTTAAACGGTAAATTTTGATGAGTTATGTATTTTGCTGTATTATATGTGGATGATTATTGTTAGAATTTATAATTTGAATTGATTTCGTTTAAGAAGGAGCAGATATGATAAAAGAAATTTTCTTCTTCTGCTTCCTTTCATTTTAAGTTTTTATTTATTTATTTATTTATTTATTTGAAATTGTATTTGTGTTTTTTAATGGAAATGAAATGAAATGAAAAAATAAAATGAACTAAACTAAACATGTGCATGTAGAATAAATGTTTGAATCATGTTTGTTGCTCTGTGAGTCATAACACGTGAAGTGTTTGATCTCCAAACACATGGTGTCCAGGGACACAACAGCCTAATGCATGACAATGACATGTGACACAAACTGACGTGTCGACCAAATGATATGGATTTATGTGACAAATCTCTTTGATCTCACACAATATGTCTAATCTGCAATTCTAAACTGTTGGAGTTTTAATATAAACATTTGTTTTACATTTCACTCTTAGCAGGCTTATGGTGACTAATAAAAATGAAATGTGATGCTAAACATGCCCTGACCTGAGGCATGGAGGGAGGGGAGGAGGGGGGCAGACGAGGAGAGCAGCCCCCCCACTGTGAAGTTCACAAATGAAACATCCTGGGATTTGACTCAAGGCAGCGAGAGATCACTCCAAACTATAAAGAAACCCTCATTTTCTTTTAGAGAACTTGAAAAGAGCAACGGCTACAAATGAAAGAGCCTCGTTCTTGGCTTCGATTCAGTTTTCTCTTTTTCTTCCTCCATGCAGCTCGACTGAGGGCTAAACTACGGTGGCCCCAAGGTGTAAATCAACAACATTTAAAAAAACGGAATTACATTTGAAAAAACACAACAAAAACAACAAAAACACAACGACATTTGAAAAAACAGAATTACATTTGAAAAAACGAAATTACATTTGAAAAAACACAACAACATTTGAAAAAACAGAATTACATTAAGCCAAACCGGAAGTGGCCAAAGCGGAAGTAGAAAAAAACAAATTACATTAAGCAAACCGGAAGTGGCCAAAGCGGAAGTGGCCCGAATCACATTAGAAAAAAAACGGAATTACATTTGGAAAAACACAACAAAAACAAGAAAAACACAACAACATTTGGAAAAACGAAATTACATTAAGACAAACTATTGTTTTTTCCACTATTTTTTTTTTACTTTATTAACAACACAAAACCGAACACAGCACACACACACACACACGCACACACAAACAAACAAACACACGGAGGTACAGTTAGCATGCTGTTTAGCCTGTAGCTATAAACTGTTTTGTTAGATTTTTCTACCTGGATTATTGAGCATGCATCAGGGTGTTTTGTTCATGCTTAAAGAAGACACGACGCTGCCTGGAAGAACTCACAAGGATCTTCAAGGTAATTAAGTTTTGTTGACGTACATTTCAGTTACATTACTCGTGCGGCATAATGTGTTGTTTACATAACATGCTCATTGAAACGTTAATCGAAGCCCCCGATTTTGCAAACTATAAGTATATTTGTCCACAGAGAACTAGTGTGTGTAAATTAGCAAGTGTAGCAGCGATTAGCTGTTTAAGTTAGCACAAATGCTAAAACAAGTTTCTTCAGTTTTAATAGAGAGACCGACAGCAAGCTCAATTTTAATATTTACACTGGGCAGCTGTTTAATCTGTGCTCATCTTTAATCTGCAGTCACCACAAATCTTAATATATCGGTTGCATGCTTTAAATCAACGAGGCTAGCCTGTAAATAAAGGTTGAATGAATGAATGAAAAATAGTATTTAACTATACATGTAGATAACAACCTTAATTTGTTCGGACTCTAAGTGATTTAATGTTTAGTTTCCCTGGAGGTGTCGCAATGAATTAATGAATGACATTACTGTCAGCGTACAGTAAAATGTACAATGAAATTAGGAGTATCTTCCATACAGGAAGTAATAAAAGCAAACGAACTACATCACACACTACATATGTACGCAGTACTTTATAAAAAATATACTAGTGAAGCTAGAACAGTGGTAGTTCCAGCGGTCAGGTGTTCTTAACTGTGAATGCACATCATGTAAATACTGTTGTAAAGTACCCTGATGCATGCTCAATAATCCAGGTAGATTAGATCCAAGTAGAAATGGATCAGTCTGTGGCACTGCTCAGGTGTTATGAGAGCCCAGGTTGCTCTGATAGTGGCCTTCAGCTTCTCTGAATTGTTCACATCTTCCTCTTCATCCTACAACTGTTGTAAAGTGTTCTCATATATACAATTGTCAAACACTGCTATAAAAATATAACTTTATTTCATCCAATTTTCAGGTGGCGTGCAGGTGCCCATGGTTTCATCATGCTGCTCCCATCGTTGGCTGCAGGACCTGAATGGCTGAATGAAAGAACTAACAGTGTTTGATTTGATGTTTATTCATTCATTTTAAAAGAACAATACAAGACAGTTTCATCAGATACAAGAATACAAGTAGGATAAAATGAAGGCAGCAGAAAGAAGATGAAATCTTATATCTGCCCCTGAGTGTTGCCCAAATTGTCGAGCTTATGGTATTAATGACAAGATGGTATTAACGTCCGTTGATACATGTCATGTACTTTCAATTTCTTTTTTGTTACCTGTTCTTCCATTACATTTAAACAAGTAAATATTGTATTTGTGTGATGCTGACTTTAGTAATGATAAATCTTACAGTATTTCTTTTTTTAGATTTTTTTCAATGTACACATTTCTGTTTTTCTTGTCAATTTTGGTTTGATCTGGCAGGCAACAAATAATACTCGTTTATATTTTACCACAAGTCTTCTAAATCCATATGTGAATAAGATATTCGAAGTCAGCCATTCTGAAAGTAAACGTTAGATCCAATATTTTTTGTTAAACAAACATCATTGTACAAAATAAAATGGTTCTATTACACTTTAGTTGATTTATTTAGACCACGTTTTTACCACCATGTGAACAAGTCTTAAACTGACTGTTTCTCTTCAAGGTTTACACAGAATCTTTTTCTCATTAAACCTTTATTTATACAAGGTTAGTCTCATTGATTCACAAGGACTCATGTTGTACATGAGACCTGTTTTAAACAAAATCCACAGATGAGGTACAGCCAACAAGAGATAATCAAAATTTACGTCAACAAATTTTATAACAATTTACAGCTTTACTAGAATGTTCCAAACATTAAGATGAAATTAAAGAATAAATGTAAAGTTCCAATCACAGTATAAAACAAAACTAAAAACATTTAACATTATAATGAAATGATTATGGTAAAATGACAATGTTCAGTCAAGTCATCTGGACAGTTTCTTCTTTTTTTTTTTTTTGTTCTCACAAGAAAAAAAAAACTATCCAGATGACCTGGCTGAACATTGTTGGATGATCAGTAACCAGGTGCTGGTCATAAACTTAAATTATCGTGAAAAAGTTTTATTTCAGTAAATCCATTCAAAAAGTGAAACTTGTATATTCATTCATTACACACAGACTGATTACTTGGAGCTCTTTTTTGCCTGGATTACTGCAGCGATGCGGCATGGCGTGGAGTGGATCAGTCTGTGGCACTGCTCAGGTGTTGAGAGCCCAGGTTGCTCTGATAGTGGCCTTCAGCTCCTCTGAATTGTTATTCTGAGCAATTCTTCGAGAGACACAGCCGCCACTTTCTCTGTAAAAAATACAGTGAATACGGTAATTGTAGTTATTGGACACTGCATTAAGGAAAACTTAATTCCTTGTTTTTGCTTTATTTTCATTAAAACTAAAATCCAACATTTCCAAACATTTTGAACAATAAAACAATCTGTCCGTGCAAACCTTCAGAATCAAGCAGATAATCTCCCCAAAAGCAAAGTGTTTTGGTTTCCTTCTGTCACCTGTTGCTTCCTACTGGGCTGAGAGGTGGTCTATGTTCTCCAAGTCTGAAGCAGTCAGGGTCTTGTCAGAGAAACATAACACTGGGATTCTGCTGTAGTGCAGCGAAGAACCCTAGACTTGCCAATCCATCTTTGAATCTGTTGAGGACAGATATAGAACAGTGTAATCATTGTATTGTAGCATAGAAATGAACTACTCAATATCCTTAAACGTGTGTTAAATGCCCTTCACAACCAAAATTTTTGTTGGAATATATTTGGACTAATTTGAAATGCATAGTCTCATATACTAGGCAAAGTAAAGTTGGGGTTTTTATTTAGCTTTTAATAAATACATGAAGGTCTCGTAATGTCATTTGCTGTGGTGATGAACATATAAATGGCATTACTGAAGTCATACTGCGTCATATGATCATATAATTTTACTTTATTTTTAAACACAGTATATTTTTGAGCATTAATGGCAGACTGGTTATTACTAACTGTTTAATGGCACCAACATTTCTGTAAATGATGTACCATTTGAGATAGTCCTCCACAAAAGCTTGCTTCTGAAAATTCTTGACAATTCGGAGGCATCCAGCCATTTCATTTCAAAAAGGTTGCCGTTCTGCAATTGCAATGATTAATCCGTATCAGCTTCGAGGACCTAAAAAACAAACAAACAAACAAACAAAACAGCTGTTTACAGCGTGAAAAACATACAAAATATCAATTTGGCTACTTCTGTAATAAATTAGAATTTAGGATTCAAATGATTTAATTTGTGATTATACCACTGTGTTGCTAGGTACAAAACTGTCCTTTCAAACCAGATAAATAAAGCATAAAAAAAA
>JBBPBX010052371.1:0-24232 GCA_038048925.1 Garcialebias charrua
ATTTAATCCTTACCCAGCAGCAGAGAGGTGCCAGCCGCCGACCAGCCGACTCTCAGTCCATACGACTCCCTGACCTCTTGGTTTTCTGCCTCTCCAGCAAACAACTTCCTCTCCAGCCTGACCTCAAAGCCCACCCTGCCCTCCTGCACGCCATGGCTGAGCCTGCAGCCGGACCACAGCAAGGGGAACCGATCCCAGAATCGTGGCTGCCCACAAGATCCATCTGGACCCACTTCAAAGTGGAGGTGACGATCATCTGAGGACACAAGTACAGTCTCTGGACTCTTTTTATGAAAATGTCAGAGAATAAAACTATTACGTATATAACATAAAAAGCAACTTTTAAAAAATGCTTAAATCTCACGTGTGTCAAATGTGACTTTATCTTCGTCACGCTCCTCTGCAGCTTCCTTCTCCAAGGGGCCCTGAGGTGATCTGGTTCTGGTTTTAAAATAAAAATAAAAAAAAGACTCTTTCAGAACTCTGCTCTAACCAAAGATCCTCACAGAACAGAACAGTTACTGCTTGAAAATTAATTAAAAAAACAAAAACAAGAAATATTACAGCTGAGTGATAAAAGTTGTGTTTTTTTGGGATTCAACACATCCACAGTTGGTAGAGCTGCCTGCGCCTCTCAGCGAGAAGGTCACTGGATCAAATCTCAGTCCGGGGGCCTTTCTGGGTGGAGTTTGCATGTTCTCTCCGTGCATGCGTGGGTTTTCTCCAGGTTCTCCGGTTTCCTCCCACAGACCAAAAACATGCATGTTAGGCTCTAAATTGTCCCTAGGTGTGAGTGAGAGTGAATGGTTGTCTGTCTTATTTGTCTCCATATGTCCCTGTGATGGACTTGTCCAGGGCGTCCCCCGCCTCTCACACAGTGACTGTGGACATGGGCACCACCAGTGACTTGTGACCCAAAAAGGAAGAAGCCGGTAAAAGATAATGGATGGATGGAACATTTCCACATTTGGGGATTTAAGTTTTGCAAGTAGCAGTTTTGTCAACATGTGCACAAACAGAAAAATACCATTCATATTCATAAATCTCATCTTGCCTTAAAGGTAATGACTATAAAGTATTCCTCAAGGACATGACCCACCATGTTTTCAAATTGCATTGCCATTAATATTTAGTAGTTAATTTAATAATAAAATAGGAGTGTTTATTTATATTGTAGAGAAATAACGCTAAATGTGTTATTTCATGTTTTTTAGCAGCAGCTCCGGGAAGATCTGCCCCTCTCCATATATGGGCATTGACGTCACTGAAGTTTCCGCCTAACGTAGCTTCATTATTTCTGCCGAGTAGTTCCAAATAAAACCAATAAAAACGATGTGTTGCCCAGTTCTGCTCTAATACCTCGAAGGATGGCGTTACTAGGGTTGGGCGATATGGAAAAAATCATATATCACGATATGGACTTTTTTAATATCACGATAACGATATATATCACGATATATACAACACGATGTGTGTGTGTGTACAGGAAAAATTTGGACCAAAGTTTTTTTATTTTATTATTTTACTACAGATAGTTACAATTATAAGAATGTGAACAAAAAGAACAAGGAAATTTGGACCAAAGTAGAAACTAGATCTACCTAAGATCTACCTTAATTCAAGGAGTACGATTATGGAATGACTTAATGACAAATGACAAATGTTAAGGAAGCCAAATCATTCCTTGTATTTAAGAAACTGGTAAAAAATGAATTGCTAAAAAAATATAAATGAATCTAATTTAATGTGTGATATATGTGAATTGAAAATTGACTGAGTTATTTACTTATTTTGTTATTATAGAAAATATTGTTTGAACTGTTATTAGATGAATAAGGAGCAGATTTAATAAGATTTATTCTTCATCTGCTACCTTTCATTTTATTTTTTTATTTTTTTCTATTATGAATACGTTAATTGTTGTATTTCATATTATAAAATGAATAAACTAACAAACAAACAACTCCTTTTCTACTTTGGTCCAAATTTTTCCTGCAGGTGGCGGTAAAACAACAGCTGCTAATGAAACTCACGAAGAAGAAATCCGCTCTGAAGTTTGAGTAAACAAAGCAAGAAACAGAAAAGAGAAAACGTTGCGTTTGATTGCGGTTCTGTTGTGTCTCTGGTCTGTTTTGTATTGGTTAACTGGACCCGAGTTCGGACTCGGTTGGACTCTGGGTTCGTGTCCTCTGGACCCATTTTGTCTCCGAGTTTCAGCGGAGCGAAATAATGGAAGCTAACAAGGTGAGCTTCCCCCTCTTTTTGGTAAAAGTTATTCTTCTTGGGCTGCCTGTGCAGCTGTTTTCTCCTTGTTGAGACACCGGCTTCATGCGCCTGCGGCTCTGTTGCTCTCGAGTTTAACAACGTAAAGCATGTGTCGCAAACCCGCGCGTGCGTCAAACATAAAGCAGCGCCGTCATCTCGCAAAACCCCATATGAAGCTTCTTTGCGACAGTTATTTTTTTATTCTTATTTATCACGATAGAGACGATAGAAGGAAAGTAGCACGATAGACACGTTTCTATCGTCCCCACGATATATATCGTCATATCGCACAGCCCTAGGCGTTACTGTTCATTATTTTCCCAAAATCTAAAGAATTCATAATGGATTTATGAAGTGGACCGACCAGCGAGAGCTTGCATCTCAACATGAGAAATCGGGAGGTTTTGCGGGTAAGACTTTTGCTCTATTTAATACACCAGCGCGTGTGACGTGAGGTCCAGTCTGTGTGTGTTGGCTGCTCGCGCGTGGCGTGTCAGGTCCAGTCTGTGTGTGTTGGCTGCTCGCGCGTGGCGTGTCAGGTCCAGTCTGTGTGTGTTGGCTGCTCGCGCGTGGCGTGTCAGGTCCAGTCTGTGTGTGTTGGCTGCTCGCGCGTGGCGTGTCAGGTCCAGTCTGTGTGTGTTGGCTGCTCGCGCGTGGCGTGTCAGGTCCAGTCTGTGTGTGTTGGCTGCTCGCGCGTGGCGTGTCAGGTCCAGTCTGTGTGTGTTGGCTGCTCGCGCGTGGCGTGTCAGGTCCAGTCTGTGTGTGTTGGCTGCTCGCGCGTGGCGTGTCAGGTCCAGTCTGTGTGTGTTGGCTGCTCGCGCGTGGCGTGTCAGGTCCAGTCTGTGTGTGTTGGCTGCTCGCGCGTGGCGTGTCAGGTCCAGTCTGTGTGTGTTGGCTGCTCGCGCGTGGCGTGTCAGGTCCAGTCTGTGTGTGTTGGCTGCTCGCGCGTGGCGTGTCAGGTCCAGTCTGTGTGTGTGTGTGTGTTGGCTGCTCGCGCGGTGTGTCCGCGACAGATGCAGCGGGTTAGCGGCTTATTAAAAAGTTTTAAAAAAATAATAATAATAATAATAATAAAAATAAAAAAAACAGGGAGCGCTGGTCCTGAACACACAGCCCACCAGGAAATATTTAGAACCTCTGCAGCCACGAGTTTAACTGCAGTTTTAACTCTGACTCCCATAACGCCTCATCCTCACCTAAAGCATATCGCGCTTCCAAAAATCTCCAAATGCACTGTACTGGCTGCTTGTCAACAGATGACTGTCCTCATCTAACGCGTCTGCAGTGGGAGGAGGAGCGTGTTGGTCCTCTTCCGCTCCGGTGTTTGTTTATTTCCGGTCTCAGAAAAATGGCGGACGCAATACGAAGAATTGCCTTGTACTTAATCTACAAAGCAGCAACACGCAGACGCCGTGCACAACAACGATTCTGGATTCACCCCACATTAGAGAGGCGTCATGGATTCGGTGAATTTCACCATCTGATCCAGGAGCTGCGCGCAGACGAGGAGCGCTTTCAGCGGTACTTCCGTGTCACCCGCCCCCAGTTTGACGACCTGCTGTAAGTTTCTCCTCCATGTTTACCGCGGGATTTTTTTCATCTGTTAAACGTTTCGCGCGGTGCCCACCTAATTCCGTCCCGTCGTCGTTGCGTGATCACATGGCAGAGTCTCTCCTGATTGGTCCTGATTGTTTGCTGCTGAGCAGCGAGCTGAATCTAGCTGTGGAAGCACGGAATGGCGTGCTTCCACATCTGCGCTGCCGAGCAGCACAGTCGCTGCTCGGATGCGACGCGGGAGTAGGAAACAGCTGCTGCTCACTTTCGCGCTGTTTGTATGCTGTGGATGCGCCGCGACACGACCCGCTGCTCCAAGATTCGCGTCCCCATAGACTTCAATGTAAAGTGGCTGCTTCGGCTGCGCGAGATGCGTGCGGTGGGGATCCAGCATAAGCCTCCATCGCGAACTCACTCCTGCCTTCTGAGTGGAGCCTGCATTTACGTCACTCTGGACTTCGGCAATCTTCGGCCGGGTTTCCGGATTTTTCCGGGACTCCATTGTTTTTTGGGGGTTTTTTTACACTCGCCTGGACCAAATGCAAAAATGAAAATAGACATCATATTCTACTACAGTAATTGTCCAATATGGTGAATTGTTACTGTCACGGTGGGTGTTGTCCTTTAATTTAGAACAATATTAACAGAAAAAACAACAACTCTAACCAATACTCGTCATATTATATCAGATAAAAAACAGTAAACACTGAACCATCAGTAAGGGAGTCATAAGTGACTTTTGCACTTTGTTTTACACTTTAAAATGAAAAACATGATGTTGATAAATCTTAAAATAATAAACACAAAAAACTGATTTTTTTACCATGTGATAGGCACAAGATGTGAAGCGGGCTTTTAGAATTATTTTCACATCAATAAATGTTTAGGCACTAAACTGTGCACCTATGAGCTTCAGGCACATTCACACATTTCCCGTTTTGTGAAGTTGTTGTAACCTTTTAACAAACTCATCTATGTTTTGTCAGCATGCATCAGGGTAGCCTACAGTACTGTATATATAACCTACCTTTTGTATCTTATCTCCTCTTTAAACTCGTAGAAAGCTCTTCCTCTGCTAATATTCTCTAACGCAAGACTTTCTGAGTGACCCAGCTCGGAGAGGGGCTCAGATCCAGAACCAGCCTGCACTGCTGACGGACCGGGTTCAGGTTCAGGTTCTGGTTCAGTCTGGGTGGAGGTGTTTGTGCGCTGCCTGACAGGGTCTACTTCACAGCGCGCAGTAACACGACACTCTGACGGAGGCTCCACGGTCTGCTCCGTTAACAGCAGACTCTCGTGGTGTAGTTGTTTCGTCTTTTCTTCCACGTTGTCCGAGTCCCGTCCTGCCTGCGATGCAGACCACAGTCTGTCCACCAGCTCAGCCTTCAGCCCTCTGGGGTCCAACCCGAGTTCAGTAAGTCTGGACCGCAGCTCCGCCACTTTTAACTTTTTAATGTCTGGAAGCTTCATTTTATCGCGCGGGCGTAAATTATTTAAAAAAAGATGCAACGTCTTCGCCTAAAAAAAGGACAAAGTGCTAAAAGTGTAAGCGAAATTCGCGATACTCCAAACCACGGCTCTGCTCCAAACATCAGTTCAACCGAAGCTTTGCACTCTGATTGGCTCTTTAGTTCTTCTTCGAGGCGGATTAGACCTTTAAACTGACCTTTACTGACACCTAACGACAAGAGACGGTACTACACGCAGCTGTTCTGTTTGTTTATTGTTATGTTTATTAAATTTGTTCTTTTTTTCTTTTTACAAAAAAAAAAATACAAAACAATCCCATAAATGATAATGTACAAAATATAAAAAAGGAAAGGTAGCAGAAAGAAGAAAAAAATCTTATTATATCTGCCCCTTTTTTCAAACAATCAGTTTAAACAATAATAATCTTCCAGTAACAGTACAAAATGAATAACTCTTTCTAATTTTCTAACTAATACAATACACATTACGCTATTTCATTTTTTTTTTTTAACAAATTCGTTTTGATCATTTTCTTAAATGTAAACATTGACTTGGCATTTTTAACTACATTCTCCAAGCCATTCCATAATCTAATTCCCTGGATTGAGGTAGAACGTCCCTTCAAACTAGTTCTGAATTGTGGTTTTACAAACATCTCTGTCCCCTTAAGATTATAACAACTTTGTCTTTTAACAAAATGCATTTGGATATTTAAAGGTAATGCGTTATTCTGAGCCCTATACATAACTGATAAAATATTATAATCTACCAAATCATGGAACTTCAATAACTTCAGTTGATAAAATAATGTACTAGATGGATGACAGTAATGTTTTCTAGTGATAATTCTTACAGCTCTTTTCTGTAATACAAAAATAGGCTTTGTGATTGTTTTACACGCTTTCCCCCAAACATCAATACAATAGATTAAGTGTGGAACAATGATTGTGTTATACAACAAATACAGAGCTTTATCATTCAATAGGTCTCTGACTTTGTACAGTACTGCAATCGATTTAGCTATTTTTATTCTTACAGAATTTATGTGTTGTTTCCATGTCAGTTTGTCATCAATGATAACACCCAAAAACTTCACCTCACTCACTCTACAAATCTCAACACCCTCAATTTTGAATGGAACATCAACAGTTTTCTTTTTATTACTGAATATCATGTAATTAGTTTTTTCTAGATTTAATGATAATTTATTGATTTTAAACCAAGTTTGTATTTTGATAAATTTTGTCTTTATCAATTCCAAAATTTGTTATATAATAATAATAATCATTTTATTTAAAAGTGCCTTTCAGGACACCCAAGGACAAGGTATTTGATTTTTTTTTTTTACTGGCCGAATCAAAAAGACACAGAAATGACTCAGAAATTGCAGAAAGTCAAAACAAATGTCTAAAACAAAATAATATCTACTTTTAAACAGAGAGTAACGCGTTATCATAGATACACAAAATTATTACTGTACATCTTTGCTTTGAGGATGCAGATGGAAAACTACAGAGAGGGTCAGAAAGAACTTCTTTGTGGATTTAGAAAATGGTAAATGGAGCTTATTTATATAGCGCTTTCTAGCCCCCTGTGAGGAGCCCCAAAGCGCTTTACAATACCAGCCATCCACCCATTCATTCACACATTCATACACCGGTAGTGGTAGCCTTCCTTGCAAGGCGCCATCCAGACCTACCGGGAGCAACTCTGGGTTAAGTGTCTTGCCCAGGGACACAACGACACATGGTGGGTGGACGCGAGATTCGAACCTCCAACCTTCTGATCGGGGGTCGACTGCCATTACCACTGTGCCACGGCCGCCCCAAAAAGCATATGACAGGGTGCCAAGGGAGGAGGTGTGGAATTGCATGAGGAAATCTGGACTGGCAGAGAAGTACAGTGAGGAAAAGAAGTATTTGAACACCCTGCGACTTTGCAAGTTCTCCCACTTCGAAATCATGGAGGGGTCTGAAATTTTCATAGGTGCGTGTCCACTGTGAGAGACATAATCTTTAAAAAACAATAATAATAATCTGGAAATCACAATGTATGTTTTTATTTATTTATTATTTATTTGTGTGTTACTGCTGCAAATAAGTATTTGAACACCTGCCAATCAACAATTCTGGCCCTCAAAGACCCAGTAGTCCACTTCTAAAAAGTCCACCTCCACTCCATTCTAAATTAGAAGCACCTATTTGAGGTTGTTAGCTGCATAAAGACACCTTCACTGTTAAAATACTGTAGGGTGGTTAGACTTAAAAACTTGAGTTCAAAAGCTGCCTTAAAACCACAAGTTAACGCAACTTCAAATAATGTTTTTCTCCAACTTAGGATGGCAAGCTAGAAAAGTAGCCCAATTTATAAGTCATTGTTTAAATATGATACCATAAGTTGAAATGACTAACTATAGAACATTATACATTCTCCAAAAATTGAGTACTCTTGTCAAGTAAAATTACAATCATATTCTATTTGAACTCAAATAATAAAGTTATACCCTTGTCTAATTAACGTTTACTTGTTGTATGAACTTCATACTCTGAGTTTAAACAACTTGCAAATTTACATTATCCATTCATAAAAACTTGTTTTCATTTGTTAAAGTAACAAACATTTATATATACTTTCAACTCTCATTTTAAAGTTAAACTGACATACCAATTCCCTTTTTGAGTTAATTTAACTCAAGATTTTAAGGCAGCTTTTGAACTTAAAATAGCAATTTAAGTAAACAAACATTTCCAAATTTCACTTTCTCCACTAAGAATGCCAAGTTCACAATTTTTCTAAAATAATTACACCAAATACACTTCCAATTCAAATATCAACCATTTATTTTGATCTTTTTCTTTCAAATGCAGATGAGACAAGCCGTAAAAGAAAACATTTGTCCAAGACAAGCTGAAGTGTTGACATTTATAGGACCGAAACTGACAAAAAATATTTTTTTTGACAAATAAACACACATACAGGTAGTCCTCGACTTACGAAGATCCGTTCCTGCGCGGCGCGGAACATGCATTCCTATGCGACGCAGTAAACCCGTTTTTCAACGTGAGACAAAACAAGCGTATACATACTGTACCATAAATATGTACATTACTTTATTTCCAAGCGGTTAGCTAACACAGTACCCTAAACATTTATCAAAAAACACATAAAATACTGCACAGTACGTTTAATAATGAAATAAAATAGTAAAAAAAATAGTAGTGTACTGTACTATAATAAAAAGAGAAGACAATGGTCCTCATTCACGAACCGTTCGTACGCACAGATTTGTTCTTAAACTGTGCGTACGAGTGATTTAGGATCATTTGCGGCATTCAACAATGTTTGTTTATGTTTATTAAATTTGTTCATTTTTTTTTTACAAAAGAAACAATACAAGGCAATCTCATAATGATAGTGTACAAAATGTAAAAAAATGAAAGGTGGCAGAAAGAAGAATAAAACTTATTATATCTGCCCCTTATCTCCAACAATCAGATTAAACATTCATTCAACCTTTATTTAGTCAGGTAAATCTTTTGAACCTCATGGGCTCATTTACGAAAGCGACCTGCTAAAACTAAAGAACAATGAACAGCAGTGGTAGAATTTCCTTAAACAATAAACAAACAAACAATAAACAATAGAAAACAAAAGAGAGAAAAAAACAAAAGAAAGTTTTTTTTTTAACAAAGTATCAAAAAACTAGCAAAACATTATAAGGTAGACGTATAAAATCAAAGACAGGAACAAATCTGCATTGGTTTTTGCCAGGATTCCAACAGATTCTGAAAACCATTTAGAGAAGTCAAGGTCGAGAGCTTCAGATCTTTTTGTAAGATATTCCATGAAGCAGGAGCGGAGTAGGAGAAGGCCCTTTTTCCAAGTTCAGTCCTCACTGACGGAACACTGCAGGTAATCATGTCCTGAGAGCGCACACTGTAGCTGCACTCACGCAAAGACAAACAAACAACAGTAGTCAAACCATGTAAACAATAATAATCTTCAACCAACTTTTTCCAACAGTCAGGTTAAACAATAATATTCTTCAACCAACAGTACAAAATTACTAACTCTTTTTAATTTTCTAACTAACAGTACAAAATGACTAACTCTTTCTAATTTTCTAACTAATACAATACACATTACGTTATTTCACATATATTTTTTTAACACATTTGTTTTGATCATTTTTTTAAATGTAAACATTGACTTGGCATTTTTAACTACATTCTCCAAGCCATTCCATAATCTAATTCCCTGGATTGAGGTAGAACGTCCCTTCAAACTGGTTCTGAATTGTGGTTTTACAAACAACTCTGTTCCCTTAAGATTATAACAACTTTGTCTTTTAACAAAGTGCATTTGGATATTTAAAGGTAATGCATTATTTTGAGCTCTATACATAACTGATAAAATATTATAGTCTACCAAATCATGGAACTTCAATAATTTTAGTTGATAAAATAATGTACTTGATGGATGACGGTAATGCTTTCTAGTGATAATTCTTACAGCTCTTTTCTGTAATACAAAAATAGGCTTTGTGATTGTTTTACACGCTTTCCCCCAAACATCAATACAATAGATTAAGTGTGGAACAATGATTGTGTTATACAACAAATACAGAGCTTTATCATTCAATAGGTCTCTGACTTTGTACAGTACTGCTATCGATCTAGCTATTTTTATTCTTACAGAATTTATGTGTTGTTTCCATGTCAGTTTGTCATCAATGATAACACCCAAAAACTTCACCTCATTCACTCTACAAATCTCAACATCCTCAATTTTGAGTGGAACATCAACAGTTTTCTTTTTATTACCGAATATCATGTAATTAGTTTTTTCTAGATTTAATGATAATTTATTTATTTTAAACCAAGTTTGTATCTTGACAAATTCTGTCTTTATCAATTCTAACATTTGTTCTATATCTTCACCTGAACAGAAAAAAGTGGTATCATCAGCGAAAAGTACACATTTAAGGAGTCCTGACACATTTACCAAGTCATTCACATATAAAATAAAAAGCTTTGGTCCAAGTACAGAGCCTTGGGGAACTCCACATGTGATATTACAGAGGTCAGATCTTACATCATTTATTTGTACAAATTGTTTCCTATTTTTTAAGTAGCTAGATACCCACTGTAATGCTGGTCCTCTAATACCATATTTGTTCAGTTTTTCAAGGAGAATGGTGTGATCAATAGTATCGAATGCTTTTTTTAAATCAACAAAGATACTGATACAATGTTGTTTTTGATCGACAGCAGTAGTTATTTGTTCCATTAATTCCATGAGAGCCATTGATGTAGAGTTTTTTGATCTAAACCCATACTGACTGTTGCTTAGAATATTTTGTTTATCTATAAATTGGTCTAGTCTGTTCACAAATAGTTTTTCAAGAATTTTTGAAAACTGTGGTAACAAGGATATAGGTCTATAATTGTTGAATACACATTTATCACCATTTTTAAAAAGAGGAACGACCTTAGCTACTTTCATATTATCTGGAAAAATTCCTGTTGAAAATGATAAGTTACATATGTATGTGAACGGCTCAATAATATGGCTCATTATGTCCTTTACAAACATCATATCCATGTCCACCCAGTCTTTCGATCTCTTGTCTGTAAGATGTTTTACTACATTCATTATTTCCTCTTTGTTAGTTCCATTTAGGAAAATACTATTTGCACAACCTGTAATTGAGTGGATCATATTTTTATCTACTTTTGGTATCTTAGCTGCAAGGCTTGATCCAACATTTACAAAATATTGATTAAATCCATTAACAATTTCATTTTCATCATGAACTTCATCGTTGTCTTTTACAAAATATTTTGAAATACCAGTTTTTGCTTTATGATTCTTCAGTACACCATTCATTACTCGCCATGTTGCTTTCATATCACCATTAGTTTTATCTAATAATTTACTATAATATTCTTTCTTATGTTTCCTTATAATCCCTACTAATTTATTTTTATACTTTTTATATTTTTCTTCTGTTTTCGTATCCTACGATTTTTTTCAGATATGAACAAAATTTACGAGTGGTCCGGACCTGTCGTATATTTTAGGAGCGTCAGTCTGCTGTCATCCAGACGGAATTCCTCCACGAATAACTGCATATTTCGTTATTTAGAAAATATTATGAGTTTAAAAAAGCCACGCACCACAATTGTTCATGACAATAGGTTATTCTGTTTGAATAAGAATTATAATTTTAAGTTTAATTTGTCTCGGTACTGTATATAATGCGGTCAGCGGGAAGTGTAACCAGCTGCGATGCGTCATGGCTGAGCTCCTGCTTTTGGAGGCCTTAGCACAGCGGGCCCTCAGAAGAGCCCGTGTATTTCGAGAGCGTGCTAATTTACTGGCAGAAAGTGATGAGTGGTTGTTGTCGCGGTTCAGATTGCCACGGCATGTGTTGCTGCAGATTTGCACTGCACTGGAACCGCAACTGCGCAGACAGACACGCCGATCAAACCCCATCCCTCCACATGTCCAGATCCTTACAACATTAGGAGTTCTGGCCACGGGAACCTTTCAAAGGGAGATAGGAGACAGATCTGGTGTGTCGCAGGCCTCGGTGAGTCGTGCGCTCCCCTCGGTCATCAAAGCCCTCCTCAGATTAACACCCAGGTACATAAAATTCCCATACACCGCCGCAGAACAAGTACAAATTAAGACTGATTTTCATGCTATTGCTGGACTGCCAAACACCATCGGAGCAGTAGACTCTCTACACACATACGCAAAAAAGCACCTTCACCTGACGCATTCCCATTCCTCAATCGGAAGCAATACCACTCCATAAATGTCCAAATTATATGTGATTCGAAATATAACCTGCTAAATGTGGTTGCGCGATGGCCTGGGGGAGCGCATGACTCATTTGTGCTGCAAAACAGTTCTGTTGGCACGCGTCTGGCGCAAGGTGCGCATGGAGATGGCTGGCTTGTTGGTAAGTAAATTCATATTTGTATTCAGAGGATTTATAATTATTCTCTGATCATTTACCTATAACCCACCATTTTCCACAGGTGATCGAGGCTATGCATTAGCCCCATGGCTTATGACACCTCTAAACAACCCTCAGACAAGACGGGAGCGCTTATATAATATGATGCATACACGCACTCGTGCTGTAGTTGAGCGCACAATTGGAGTTTTGAAGGCCCGGTGGATGTGCCTTGATACCGCAGGTGGCAAACTCCTCTACGCACCGGAGAAGGCATGCCAAATTATTCTGGCATGCTGCATATTACATAATATTGCAGTGAAGGAAGGCATTCCATTCCCCGATCCAGCACCAGCAGATGACATGCCAGAAGAACCCCCACATGGACCACACCAGCGAAATGCAATCATGACGAGACAGGAGCTAATTGCACGGCTTTAGGGTAGGCCATGATGTTGTAACCTAATTAATTTAATATAACCAACAGCTTCATTCACACTTTGAATACTTCTTTTTTTATTCACATTTTATTTATTCTGTGATTTGGTCAGCACGTCTGCAATGCATGCCAGACTGTCAGAAATCTTCACCAAGGTGCCAGACATGTCCAGCATGCAGTTTAGTATTTTCTCCTGGTTTTTCAGAACGGCATCTGACACCACTTGTGTGGGCGGGGGACGGCGGGGGACCGACACGTCAGAGGGCCCGGCCTGTGGTGCCACGCGTGATTGCTCTTCATCTGAATAAAAGAAAAATTGACACATTAGTTTCACCATTTCTTCAACATCACATATTAAAAATATTTGACCAACGGAAATCAAGAGCTGGACTACTGACAGATGAATGTGTGTTTTTCATTTATGCTGTCAGTTAAGATGCATTTAAATAAAAAGTATGTCTTGTGTTATTATTATACTTACCATTACTGTCAGTATCCGCCATGTCCTCACATCCAGGTTCGGGTAGGTCAGTGTCCAGAGGAACATCCTCGGATGGAACGCCCGACACAGTGACCTCACCCATGATGGCATTAATCTTCCCATCCATCTCGGTGACACATGCTTTTCCTTGACCACCCCCTGTTGCTGTCATGGAGCAGCGTGCTGCGGCGAGACGTTTCTTTGATGCCATTTTCAGGTCAAACCATTTCTTCTTCACCTCAGCTACTGAACGACCCACGGGGGACACGACATTCACAGCAACGCTTATGTCATCCCATGCTTTGGCCTTAACTGGTCCTCTGATTCCATGCGTGACGCTGCTAAAAAGGACAGCTTTTCTTTTTTCTATCTCGGCGAGCAGGACTTCTATCTCCGCAGCCGTGAAGTTCTTCTTCTTGCCTCTCGCTGACATTTTCATGTACGGACACTTCCTGCTGTCAGAGGCAGGAAACGTGGCCTTATATGGTGTTTTGAGGGGTGGGAATTATGTAAATGACCTCTCCGCGAGCACGCGCAGGTTGATAGAACAGGTGGGATTCATCAACTTTAAGCAGCCCGTTTACACGCTTTTCCTGTGGATAGAAGACTTTGTTGAATCTGACGTGGCATGTTCGTATGAACGCTTCGTACGAACAAAAGTAGGAGAAATTTAGGATAAAAATATGAACATTTTCGTGAATGAGGGCCAATGTCCTTACTTTTATGGAAGGGACGTTGTAGGGGAGGGAGAAAGGCTTAGTGGGTGGGAGCTGCAGAAGGTGCTGGTGCAGGTGAGTGAGGAGGGGCAGGTGAGTCCAGAAAGGCAGTTGAGAGGGAGGGGCAGGTGAGTCCAGAAAGGCAGCTGAGGGGGAGGGGCAGGTGATGCAGAAGGTGTTGGTGATACAGGTGCAAGTGAGTGAGGAGGGGCATGTGAGTCCAGAAAAGCAGCTGAGGTGGAGGGGCAGGTGATGCAGAAGGTGCTGGTGATACTGGTGCAGGTGAGTCCAGAAAGGCAGCTGAGGTGGAGGGGCAGGTGATGCAGAAGGTGTTGGTGATGCTGGTGCAGGTGAGTGAGGAGGGGCAGCTGAGGTGGAGGGGCAGGTGATGCAGAAGGTGCTGGTGATGCTGGTGAGTGAGGGGGGGCAGGTGAGTCCAGAAAGGCAGCTGAGGTGGAGGGGCAGATGATGCAGACGGTACTGGTGATGCTGGTGCAGGTGAGTGAGGAGGGGCAGGTGAGTCCAGAAAGGCAGCTGAGGTGGAGGGGCAGGTGATGCAGAAGGTGCTGGTGAGTGAAGAGGGACAGGTGTGTCAGGAGAGGCAGCTGAGTTATATAAAATAAATTTAAAAAAGAGAAAAAATGTCATTACCTTTATGGAGGGACAGGTGATCCAGAAGGTGCTGGTGATGCTGGTGAGTGAAGAGGGACAGGTGAGTCAGGAGAGGCAGCTGAGTTATAAAACAAAAGAAATAAATAAAAAAAGAAAAGAAAATGTATTTACCTTTATGGAGGGACAGGTGATGCAGAAGGTGCTGGTGATGCTGGTACTGTGTGAGTGAAGAGGGACAGGTGAGTCAGGAGAGGCAGCGGAGTTATATAAAATAAAATTAAATAAAAAAAAGAAAAAATGTCATTACCTTTATGGAGGGACAGGTGATCCAGAAGGTGATGCTAGTGCTGGTGAGTGAAGAGGGACAAGTGAGTCAGGAGAGGCAGCTGAGTTATATAAAATTAAATTAAAAAAAGCGAAAAAATGTCATTACCTTTATGGAGGGACAGGTGATGCAGAAGGTGCTGGTGATGCTGGTACTGTGTGAGTGAACAGGGACAGGTGAGTCAGGAGAGGCAGCTGAGTTGTTTAAAAAAAAAAAGAAATAAAAAGAAAAGAAAATGTCTTTACCTTTATGGAGGAGCAGGTGATGCAGAAGGTGCTAGTGAGTGAAGATGGACAGGTGAGTCAGCTGAGTTATTTAAAAAATAGAAAGAAAAAAGAAAAAAAATGTCTTTACCTTTATGGAGGGGCAAGTAATGGTGATGCTGGTACAGGTGAGTGAGGAGGGGCAGGTGAGTCCAGAAAGGCAGCTGAGGTGGAGCTCCCTGATCTGCTATACTCTTGGGCACGCGCCCAGCCTGAGCAAAGACAAACGCTTGATAAATTACTGTCCAATTCAGAATACAGTTTAATGTGTAATATAATCTTAATTTAATCTTTAATCTAAATAAACGGCATTCTTTACAATAAATAAACTGTACTAACAATAATAAAAATCTTAATAAACACAATAACAGCCAGAACCAGATCAATAAGCAGCAACAGACTGTTTACAATCGAACTACCGATAATCAAGTTTTAAGTTTTTGTCCAAAAAGACCAACTTGTCCACATTTTCTGCCAAAAGTACAGATCTAGTTGCAGTGATTATCTCCAGTGGTGGAGAAAATCATCTCAATAACAACAGTAGCAGCAGTGTGGCTGTATTTGTCATTACTCACAACAAGCTCTTCTTGGACCTGCTCCCACCTGTCCCTGGAAAAGTTCAGAGTTCAGTCATCACAGACTTCTTCGCTGCAGGTGATCTGGCAAATTTCCCTGAAGAGGAAGAAGTCAGCTGCTATCTCTGTCCCAGACTGGAAATAAAACACAAAGAGGTAAAAAAAAAATAAGTTACGGTAATAAGATTATAATTTTAAATTAAAAAGATTAATTAGATATTCTTCTTTCGGCTTTTCCCTCTTCAGGGGTCACCACAGCGAGTCATCCTCCTCCACCTCACTCTGTCCTCTGCATCCTCTGTCCTCACTCCAACTACCTTCATGTCCTCTCTAACTGCATCCATATATCTCCTCTTTGGCCTCCCTCTTTGTCTTTTTCCTGGCAGCTGCATTTCTAACATCCTTCTACCAATATACCCACTGTCCCTCCTCTGGACATGTCCAAACCACTGTCCCTCCTCTGGACATGTCCAAACCATCTCAGTCTGGCCTCCCTAACTTTATCTCCCAGTTGTTCAACATGTGCTGTACCTCTGATGATCTCATTCCTGATCTTATCCATCCTTGTCACTCCTAAGGAGAACCTCAACATCTTCATTTCTGCCACTTCCAGTTCTTTCTCCTGTCTTTTTGTCCATGTCTCTGTCTCCAGACCATACAACATAGCTGGTCTCACCACTGTCTTGTAAACTTTTCCTTTGACCTTTGCTGACACCTTTTTGTCACAAATCACTCCTGAAACTTTTCTCCATCCGCTCCATCCTGCCTGGACTCTCTTCTTCACCTCTTTACCACATTTCCCATTTTCCTGGACAGTGCACCCCAAGTACTTGAAGTCCTGCACCTTTGTGACCTCTGCTCCTTGTAGCCTCACTGTTCCACCTCCTCCCTCTCATTCACACGTACTGTCTTACTACAGTTGACTTTCATTCCTCTTCTTTCAAGTGTGTTGTATTGTGTTGCTAATATGTAGGTGTAGAATCAGAGTACTGTAGACGGAGCTCACTTCATAACACCATGCTTTATTTCACTTCTCCAACTTCTTCTTCTCTCCTCCACACATCCTGTTCTCTCCCTACTCGGAGGTTCCCCCTGCTGTCAGTCTTATGCAATTGCAGGACATAACATTTCCCTTTTCCTGAAACAATTACTTACATGTAAATTTGTACAGTAACCTGACAGCAGAAAATCAAAGTAATCAAATTATTATTTCTGTAAGCCAACAGTAATATGAAAGTTTACCCTGTTAACCCTTTGCATTACAGTATGAACAGTAGTAAATTTACTTGTCTTACAGAACAGTATGAACAGGAATAGTTTACACTTTTTTTCACTCTAACTTACAAAACCTGACAACCAGCTTGGTGCATTTCTATCTCTTTGACTTCTTCTTAACACAGCAAGCGGTTCATCAGTATTTCCTGGCAGTGCATATGCATCGAGTACAGTATCATCATTTTGTTCTGCAGCACGTAAGATTTGTTTTGGGAAGAGTGCAAGTTTTGAAGCATTCCACTTGCGCCCATCACTCAGTAAGAAAGTATTTGGTCCAACTTTCTTCATTACAGTACGTGGTTCTGTGAATCTGGAAGATCCTTTGGAAACGTGATCCGGTCTGCGAACACGAACAGTGTCCCCCACGTTGAATGTTGGTACTTTAGCTCTCATTTTCTTGTCAGTATATTCCTTCATTTTGTTTTGCTTTTGTTTCACCCTCTGTTGTATTTGAGCTTGGCTTTTGCTCTTCAGTTCCACTGGGAGTATGTTTAACTTGGTACGCATCTTTCTGTTCCTCAGTAGTTCAAATGGAGTAGCTCCGGTAGTTGCATGCGGAGTAGCTCGGTAGTTGTGAAGGAATTCAGTGACAGCTTCTTTCCATGAGCTGTGACTTCTTTCAGCTGTTTGTATGCAGTCTTTAAGCACTCTGTTAAATCTTTCCACAGCACCATTTGCTCTGGGATAATATACACTTGACTTTAAGTGCTGTATCTCTCTCTCTCTCAGAAAAGTAGTAAACGCATGCGAAGTAAACTGAGTACCATTATCTGAAACAAGATACATCGGATTACCCTCCCTACTGAACACAGTGTTTAAAACCCGTATTATTACATCTGTAGTAACAGTAGGAGCGAATGCAACCTCAGGCCATTTGCTGTAGTAGTCTGTTAGCACAATAGCATAACGGCAGTCCCATTTAGCATTTTCAAACGGACCTGTAATGTCTATTGCAACTTTTTCCCATGGTTTGCTAGGAAATTCAACAGGAGTAAGTGGAGCAGTGTTAGTTATTGCAACCTTATCACTGAACTGGCAATTAACACAGGAAGCAATGACAGAATGTACAAATTGATCCAGACCTGGCCACCAAAAAAGTTCACGCAGTCTCTGCTTTGTACGGACAATGCCTTGATGTCCTTCATGTGCCAAATCAACAACCCTGGCACGCAGTGAAGCAGGAACAACTAAACGATCTGCAAGTCGTAGTACTAGTGAACCATGGACTGACAACTCATTTCGAATTTGAAAGTAAGGAGCAAGGTTCTCTGGAAGACCTCTTTTAACTTTGGGCCAACCTTTTTCAATCTGGTTGCGCAATAGTGACAGTTCTGGACAGGTTTCACTTGCAGTAGTAAACTCTGCCAGAGAAATAGCACACAGTGCCTCTTTAAACACAGCAGCAATCATGTCAGGTTCCTCTGTTGCCTCATCTCCAGCCGGTAATGGTAATCGAGACAAACAGTCAGCCATGACATTTTGATGTCCTGGACGGTAAGTAATGTCATACGTGAAGCAGAGAAGTCGCGCAGACCATCTAGCAATTCTCAATCCAGCACGGCCAGCACCTTTAGAAGTAAGTAAGGTGGTGAGTGCTTGGTGGTCTGTACGAAGAGCAAAACGACGACCCCACAGGTATGTTCTCCACCTTTCTACTGCCCAAACGCAGGCAAGAGCTTCACGTTCGACCGTGGAATACTTGCGCTCAGCAGGAGAAAGAGTTCTTGATGCAAAAGCGACAACTCTCTCACTTTGGTCTGGATGTAGCTGTGTTAACACAGCGCCTAAACCATAATCTGACGCATCAGTAGTAACGTAAATTGGCAAATCAGGGTGGTACAGAGCTAAGGCAGGACAATTTACAATCAAGTCCTTCAGTGAAGTGAAGCTAGACTGAGCTTCCGTAGTCCACTTGAAAGTGGAATCTGTACACTCTCTGAGCACCTCACGTAGTGGCTCAGCAACCGTTGCAAAGCCTGGAATGAACTTATTGTACCATGATGCAAGACCTAAGAAAGACCTTAAAGAAGACAGGTCATGTGGAGCTGGAGCATGAATCACAGCAGCAAGTCTATCCTGATCTGGTTGAAGACCTTCCCTCGAAATGGTGTGACCCAGATAATTTAGGGAAGACTGACTGAATTTACATTTTTGCATGTTTAATGTAAGTCCAGCATCAGTTAGAGCTTGAAGTACTCTCCGTAAATGTTTATCATGGTCTTCTTGTGTGACACCAAAGCAGATGATGTCATCCAGGTATGCTTGTACACCTGGTAAGCCTGTAAGAATGATCGACATCATTTTCTGAAACGCTGACGGGGCAGAGGCTAAACCAAAAGGGACTCTGCAGAAACGAAAAAGTCCATCATGAGTGATGAATGCAGTAATATCACGACTTTCAGGATGCAGAGGCATTTGGTGGTATGCAGAAGCTAAGTCAATCGTAGAAAAAACAGTAGCCCCTCGAAGATTTGAAAACAATTCATCTATGTGCGGTAATGGATGACAATCAGCAACAATTGCTTTGTTAGGCTCTCGCAGATCCACACATATGCGAGGCTTTCCTCCATCTCTTCTCTGTGTCACAACTATGGGAGAAACCCACGGAGAAGCATCAACACGTTCAATGATACCCTTCTCCTGGAGATCCTTGATCTCTTCCGACACAGCTTGTCGTACTGAAAATGGAAGTCTCCTGAGTTTTTGTTGCACTGGAACAGCATTTGGCAACATCTGTACTTTATGTATGAAGTTTTTAGCATAACCAACTTCCCGAACTGACATTCCTGGAGAATGATCAGAAGCAGTATTTGTTAAAGCTGGCTGAACCATAGAGGTAAGAGAAGTAGCATTAGCAGTAACAATTTGTCGTCCCTCAAGCTTCATTTGTAATGCTTGGAATAAATCTAAACCCAGCAGAGCAGCACCTGACTGAACAACAATAAGAGTACCTTCAGTAAAAATACCATCATGAGAAATAGTAGCTTTTAAGCACCCTTTCACAGCAATTTTCTCTTTTGCATAAGTAACAAGAGTAACTGTAGGTTCAGTTAGTACACAGTCATAAAAGTAGGTGTGGTAGATCTCTTCTGGTATAATGGACACTGATGAGCCTGTATCCACAATCAGCTCAACATCTGTACGTCGTCCATTAACAGTCACTTGAACGGTGCAGAGAATCTTGTCTTGTACAGCATTGTTCATGTAAAGAACCGTGGCTTCATTAACGACGACTTCACGTACCTCCTTTTGAGTTGAACGGCAAACACGTGAAAAATGACCCACTTTACCACACTCGTTGCATGTCGTTTTAGCAGCAGGGCATGCAGGGTTGTTAGCAAGATGGTCGAAGGATCCACAGCGGAAGCAGGAACGGCGTGTAGTAGCAGCAAGTTGAGTCGTGGAAGTAGCATGGTCCCGCGGCGTCCTCCTCGCGTCCCAGCGGCGGCTTGACTTCGGCTGTCTTTGTACGGCCCTCACGGGAGCTGAAGCGTTAGCAGCGTTAGCATCAGACAGTACAGCCCTCACGGGAACAGAAATGCTAGCAGCGGTAGCATCAGAAAGTACGTTAGCATCTCTTAATCCACTCTCAATTTGTAGCGCCAACGTTGTAGCTTTAGCAAGAGTTAGCTCCGGTTCGAGTAACAGTCTGTCTCTGATTCGATTATTAGCAACACGCTCTATCAGTTGATCACGTAGCATTTGTTCCTCCATGTTTCCAAAGTCACATGTGGCAGCTAACTCACGCAGAGAAGCTAAGAATTGTTGTACCTTTTCATCCGGCCGTTGTACACGTTGTCGAAACTTGTGACGTTCAGCAATCACGTTCACCTTCGGGACGAAATGTTCTTTAAGAGCAGTAATAGCAGTAGCGAACGTGGTCCCGGTATTCGGCAGGCTGTAGAAAAGTCTTTGTCCTTCCGTACCCAAAGCATGGAGTAGAACCGCGCGCTTTCTGGCATCAGGCCAGTCGTCTCCCGACGCGGCTATCACTAGCATGTAGTTGTCGAACATCTTTAGCCACGTTGGAAACGGTATCGTCGGTTCACCTGGGCACGGCATGAATGGAGCAGGCAAAGGTACAGAAAGAGCCATCCTCGTCGATCCTCGTCGCCAATGTTGTGTTGTTGCTAATATGTAGGTGTAGAATCAGAGTACTGTAGACGGAGCTGACTTCATAACACCATGCTTTATTTCACTTCTTCCAACCTCTTCTTCTCCCCTCCACACATCCTGTTCTCTCCCTACTCGGAGGTTCCCCCTGCTGTCAGTCTTATGCAATTGCAGGACATAACAATATCCAACCATGTTTACTGTCTCTCTTTAGGACTTTGTGAATATTATATTTACTTTTTCACTTTGCTTGCTTTTAGTATACAGTATAGAGTTCTTTGATTTTTAGCAAGTCAAATCTGTTCTTCTCACCCTGAGCATTTCATTGTACTGTTAACCTGTATATGACAAATAAACACAACTTGAACTTGATGGGGAGTTCCTCTCATCTCATTCTTGGTGAACACTGACCATGGATGGCAGAGCAGCTCAGTCATGGCCCAGAAACACATCAGGAGGTCAGATGATGCAAACCTGGGAAAAACAAAACAACAACAAAAAAAACAATAAGTGTTCATATTTACCTACTTAACGTAAAAAACCAAACAGAACTCTTTATGCGAGTTATGCTTTAAAATAAATTAATTACATCTCAGGAAATTAAACGTTTCAATGAAGTGAAACAGTTCTGGTTTCATATTAATTAAAGGAAACTGCAGAGAATCTTTCAGAGGTGTAACAGCCCTGAAGTTACTAAGAGTTTACAAACATATTTACAGATTAGAAAATCTGAATATTATTTTAAAAGTATGTAGTTACAAACTTTTATTAAATCACTCATCATGACTCCAACATTAAATCTACAAGTGCAGGGTCTGGAGTCGAGTGATAATCGTGTTTCTTACTGAGAGCTGCAGCTGCTGTTGTGTCTCCTCCTCCTCGAGTCTCTGCTTCTCTCCCAAAGCCCCGGTCATGGAAGTGGAAGGGAGAATTATTTATTATTCCACTCGAACAATGCAGGTACAGCTCCTTTTTAACCACTGTCTTCTTGTTTCTGATGCTGGCTCTTGAATATTCTGAGGTTTAAAACGCCGGCTACAAACCCGAGTGTTAGCTTTAAAGGCTAACTCGGTTAGCCACGAACTGTGGCATTAAATGTTAAAAACTAAGCGCTCTATTGTACCTGCTATTCACTGGACACAACAAAAACTCACTTGTTGTACCAGTAGCTCGCAGATAATTTACCTTTTGTGTCTTTTACATGGTCTAGTTTTAGAAGCTACCGCTAACAACACCAGCAGTAGATGAGAGCCGGAAGTAAAGTGTACGGGTTACATTTTAACGGAAGTACGTCACCACTACCCGTGGCATATAGCCTATTCGTTCATGAAACATGGGAAGGAGGGCTTATTATCCCTCCACTTACTACAGTGAATGAGGTATTTTGCTATACGGACGACTATATTTATGGCATCGGAGTAAGCTGAGCTTAAGTTGTCTACATAAAATAAAATGGCATCAATATCAAATGAGGGAATGCTGAGTTTTAGATTAATCCAGTTTGTCATGTCAGTCCTAAAACTTTGAGAATCGGTCTTTTGCACATGACGTCACGGCTCGTATCTTTTTGCACCTCCGGTCGCCATTTTGGGTGTATACCGGTTCATTTAAACAGAGGAAGTCCATGTTAAACACAGTGCGATACAGAACAATAACATCAGCAAAATGCAAACAAAATATGAAAATGAGCAGAAGCCTTATAGAGAGAAACTCATTTGACGAATTTGGTGCTCATTTTTATATTTAGTTTGCATTTTGCTGATGTTATTTGTTCTGTATCGCACTGTGTTTAACATGGACTTCCTCAAATGAACCGGTATACACCCAAAATGGCGACCGGAGGAGCTAAAAGTCACGTGTCTACAAAAGACGGATATTGACATGAAAAAAACAAATGCTCAAGGGATTCATCTTCGGATTTACAAAAGGCACACAAATCTTTATTTAAATCTTCTGTGCAGAAACATGGCTACGGGATAAATCTTATTTATTATTTTAAAATGGTTTTCTTTCACTTTAGGAGATACTGGACATTTAAAAGATTTAAATGAATAAATAAATAAAGAAAAAATCAATTTAAAAAATTTAAAAGATCTCCATTAGAATCTGGGATATCTGTTACAAAGACGATGCCTTTTTCATACCATTCTTTCCTAAATATTGAAATTCTATCTGCTGTGATTGCTCTATTCTTCTACTGTTCGTTCCTTCAGCTGACCAGAAGTTGCAGCAAGATGGGGGATGGTGACCTCTGGATGACCTCTTCACTTCACTCTGGTCTTCAGCTGCTCCCCTTCTCCTGGAGAGTGAAGGGTGGGGGAGGAGGAAAGACCAATGCAGCATAGAGGAGGAGCAGGAGACAGTGTTGCCAGATTGGGCGGTTTTAATTCTGACTTTTGTGGGTAGAAATTGCTTTGGTCGGTTTAACATTTGGGCTGGAAAACCTGGACTCTATCTGGCAACACTGATCTTGGACACCATAAAGAAGCAGGAAACAGCGAGCAAGGGAGCAGACATTTTGCAGCGTGCTCGCAGTAGTTCTCCGCTCGGATCTTTTCTTCGCTCGCGCGCATCTCCATTCCACCGCGGGTCTCATTTGTTCACTCGAGAACACGAACCGGTTCGTTATGACGGTTAATCGTCGCGATGATTTCGAACTGGCGGAATCGAGAGTCGGAAGAAGACGCGGGGAAGACATGCTCGAACCCACCGCCGAGAACCGCTCCTTTATGGCGCCGTACGACTCCCCGGAGTGGCATGAGTGGCGCGTCCGCGACACGGAGCGGTCGAAGAAGGTGTTCACGCGCGTGGGGGGTGTCGGACGGAGGGGGGACGCGCGCGAAGCCGAGACGGCTGGCGGCGCCGAGGAGCGAGAGAACAGACCCCGTTGCGATGGGGGTGAGGCGATGGAGGAGGAGGAGGGTGAGGAGGAGGACGAGGTCCCGTCGCGGAACAGCTCGGTCGTCCGGCAGGCTGCGCGGTCGGAAGACGCACGACTGTGGGCCGGGGCCCCCTTGGCGTCCGCGCGCAAGCTGCTGCTGCGCCTCGTGGACGGCGTTCGCGCTCTTCTTCAACGCGCGGCTCGAGGACTTGGCTGTGGTCATGATCAATCTGGACGCGAGTCGGTGCGCGCGTTGGCGTCCTATACGTTGCGCGGACCTCCGGGTCTCCGTGGGC
>JBBPBX010052372.1:0-24231 GCA_038048925.1 Garcialebias charrua
TCTTACAGGCCTTGTGCAGTCAGTTCAGTGTGTGAAAACAGAGCTTACAGAAAACACACACACATCTTACTGTATGTAAATTGACAAGTCACACCTCACACATTAATAGCAGGGACCTGTCCAAGTCTTTGTTGGTCTAATTCACAAACGAGGCTCCTCTGTTCTCATCAGGTGTGAGACGCCTGGGAACCAAATCCAGGGCTGCACTATAAGTTTTAGAAATTTGGAATCTTAGACCTCCTCCTCTGTTTAACGATGGTTTCTCTCTTTTTACATAAATCTGTTATCAATGTGTGAAGTGTGGTTTTTGTCAATTTACATACAGTAGGATGTGTGTGTGTTTTCTGTAAGCTCTGCTTTCACACACTGAACTTTGAATGGGTCACAGGCACGTGTTATCCCAAGTATGTGTGTGTGTTAGCTTCCAATTTACCTAGTTTGGTGTGTATCAGTGGCCCAGCTTGCTTATAACTTCTCTCTCCCTCTCACAGTCTCCTCATCGAATTGAGAAAGCTTATCGGATGATGAGCGAAACGTCTTGTTGCTACAAATAAAGTCCAGTTGTTCTGTATTGAACGCCTTTTTTGATTTTATCATGTCCTGGACGACTGAGAATCTTCACCAGCTTAAGATTATAAAAACTTTGTCTTTTAACAAAATGTATTTGGATATTTAAAGATAATGTGTTATTCTGAGCCCTATACATAACTGATAAAATGTTATAATCTACCAAATCATGGAACTTCAATAACTTCAGTTGATAAAATAATGTCATAATAATGACCCATTAGAAAAAAGAAAAAAAGAAGAAATGTGTCACACACATTCATTCAATATATTAAACAGACTGTAGAACATCAGCATGTTTAGCACATGCGTAATTAAACATGTATATTGATTATATAAAGAGAGACAGCAATGGGCATGCTCCAAATGCCTACTTCATATATTGTATATGACACAGCACTACCAGAGGTCAGTTAGCACTAAACTGCCTCACTCGAGTCACCCCGCATTTCTTCCATGCGTTTGAACAGGCAATACATAAATTCTGTGATTTTCACCATTGAAGTGTTGAAATAATTCAGAAAACAGTTTTATAAAGCAGTTTTATAAAACAGTCAAGTGGTCAAATGTATTTTCTCTTATCATTGTTGGTATTTTACTTGTCATGATGACAGGTGAGGCACTGGCTCTCTTGACTGCACGTCACTGCTTTAACTCTTCAAAGGTCAAAGCAAAGTTGTGGTTTTAGATGCTAAAAGGCTTTAAACCCTGGAAGTGTACTCAGTGTCACAACTCCACAAAAATGTTTGTGCAAGTTTGTGCAGCAGCATGACAACTCAGTGGTTACCAGTACTGTTGCATCACAGCAAAAGGATCCTGGGTTCAATTCCCGGTTTGGACCTTTCTGTGTTGAGTTCACGTGTTCTGCTCATGTTTGTGTTCTCCACGTACTCCAGCTTACTCCTATAGTTCTAAACACATCCATGTTTGCTACATTTAGGCCCTCCTTTGGAAAAAATAAAAAATAACAGATCAGTAGCTTCAATGGAAATTGCTCCGTTAAGTAAAGAATAATAATGTTGTTTGTGCATTTATTGTGCAATATTTTTATTCAAAGTCCAAATTATTGAAAGCACTAAGTTTTTTTATTTTTTTATTGAACGCATTTTGAATTTTGCCATCACATATTAATAGCAAAAGGTCCACTTTAAAATCAGGAATAAGAAGGAAAAACATAAAACATATCTCAGCAGTTCTATAGGATTCGATCACTCCATCCTTTAGGAGTTCCTGTACAAACTGTTGTAAGGTTCTGTAAGAAATGGCTCAATAAAAACAGATCATTTTAAGGATATGTAATGTGTGTGTGGGAAAAAAAAAAATGAACAAACCACAGAAATGAAAGCAACGACCCAGTCCGTCTATGTCTGACTGGTTTTTATAATTCTAACATGGTGCATTTAAGCACTCATGGTAGCTGATTCATAAATCATGAGTGGAATTTTAATGAGTTCAGTTTTCACTCAAATCTACAAACCTCCACCTGTCGAGCTTCAGTTGGCCAGGCTCACACTTCCAGGGAAATGTGCTTTCTCCCCTGGCTCCTCGTCTCTCTCTCTTTCTCTCTCTCCAGACACCAGGTGGTGTCACGGCGGTCTGCTAGCATGCCGACATGTCGTCAAAAACACCTCAACTGTCACTATTCCCCCATTTGTTAAAGGATTTGTTCATCACAAACAGCTTTGGGTCCAAAATTAGATCAGCACACGACATCCCAGCAGTGTGATGAATCCACCCGCTGCCTATAGTCTGGTCTTCTTACTTATTTTTTTCCCCCATTATTTTCTTCTTTGCATCCTTTAAATCTTCTTGCTTCCGTTGAATATTATTCACTCGCACAAATACACACACACAAGAAAAACTTGTGCACAGCAAGGATCCAAACTACAACTGGAGAGGACATCACATTACCCTTCCAGATGGTGTGCTAATGTTGCAGCAGAAATCAAGGTGTTCCAACTCATCATAATAAGAGGGATCAATTGGCGTCAACTGTCATTGAGTTATAACCTTGCAACACTACGTGGCATCTGAGTAGAGGGGCATGGGTATAATGCTATGGTAACCTTGTCGTGAGGACAACAAAGTGACACATGTTGATGAATGGAACACACTAAATGCTTTCCTGAGCATTGTGGGGAGTCAGTAACTGTTAGAAGGGGGTCAGACATAATAATTATGCACCGCCTCATCTGAAGAGCGATTATTATTCCCATGCTAGTTATTTGCATGACAGGATTGGGGTCAACCCGTGTCACAGAAGAGTCAGTTGAGCAAATGAATGCAAATTTCGAGTAGTATTTAAGTAGATCTTCTGAGTGAAGGGGGGGGACTGTGTGTGATTCTAAACATAGTTGTGTTTTTGTGTTGTTTAATCTTTCGCTCATAAAGTTATGTTTTTATGCTCACCTTTGACAGCGCACGTGTTAAAGAGAAAAGACAAAGAGATGAGCACAAGTGAAACCTATTTGAAGTGCTTATCCCGGCCGCTTCAAGAACAGACAGAAAGATTTTATGCCGTGCCACTTCTGTCATGTATTTATGAGCGGCGCGCCTGTCTCCCGCCGTAATGAATGCAAAGCCAGCATGCTGAAGTTCAGTCATGACAGAATGGCAGCCCCGCCTCACATTTGGAGAAGACAACAGCGTACGTCCCACTTTCTTTTCTCCTTCCCCTCCTTCCTCACTGTGGTAATGGTTTCTCTGACCTCTGTCTCCCCATTACTGTATGCTTCACCCAACATCAACTGTCAGACGGCATCACTCATCCACACGGCTCAGACACCATGAAAGCAGCAGCGTCGCCACCCATTGCCTGATGCCCGCTGCATTAGCTGTTGACAGCCGGTGTTTGTAGAATGATAGAGATGAAGGGACATCTGAATGAGATGGAGGTGATGATCATGATGATGACCTAATTAGTGGAATGTTTTTCAAACCTGGGGTGAAGAACAAGAACAGTGACGACTTTAATAAAATAAACACTTAGCATCAAATGTGTACTGGCTTAGAGGCTCGAGACAGGAGTTTGAGATTCTGCGTTTTCTCTGCTGGGCTTCAATTTATTCTTCATTTGGCTCAGTATCTTTGACGGCCACATTAGCTGAAGCCCATACACCAGCAAACCTTTTCTTTCCCCTGGTTGGTGAGGCTGCCAACTTCACACCATGGGACAAAATGATTCAAAGCTCAGCAGCCTTTCACTGGGTGTCCATAAAATATGCTTACACAGATTTGACAAATCTCTGCTGAGCAAGAACACAACATTTACAATCCACTGGTGCTGCTGAAGGGAAAAGGAAGAGAGGCTAAAACATCTGATGTTTCTTCACACACACACACACACACACATATGCACCTCCACGCACACTCATTTCTAGAAATGGGGTGTCTATGGAAAGGTGATGAACAATTAATGTCTTACTTGTTGGAGATTGCTCTTTGAATGTTTTCAATATTTATATATTAGCACGGTGGCACAGTTGAGCTGCTGCCTCTCAGTGAAAAGGTCGCCAGTTCAAACCCAGCCTGGGACCTTAAAGGACAACACCCACCGTGACAGTAACAATTCACCATATTGGAGAATTACTGTAGTATTTTATGAATTTTATTTTCATTTTTGCATTTGGGCCAGGCGAGGGTTAAAAAAAAAAAAAAAAAACCCACTCCCGAATGAATCCGGAAACCTGGCCGAATAGTCCCGAAGGGTCATGCCTCTTGTTACATGGATCTCCACCCAGAAGGCAGAAGGTAGGAGTGAGTTTCCATGGAGGTTTATGAGAGAGAGTGCGTTAAAACTGCATATTTCCTGCATATTTCCATTTCCATTTGTGTGTATATGGACCAGCGCTCTGATTTTATTTATTATTTATTTTATAACACCGCTGCGGACCTTTTGCTGCTCTCATTCTGCCCCTGAGGAGCGAGCCGCGAGCCGCGCGGTCTCTGGGCTGGCTCCTCGTTCCGCTGGTTCCTCGTTCCTTTGAAGTTCCTCGTGCCGGTGTAATTTGCTCCCTCGAGTGTATGTATCTGCTCTTATCTCTCGTCAGCCTTGTTGCGCAGCACGGGTCGGGAAGCGCGCGGGCAGAGCTCAGCTGCGAGGCTGGGTGCCTTTCTGATCACGGGGCGAGAGAGAATAAAAAGTCGATGCGGAAATGAATGAATTTGTCGCGATCAAACGAATTAAACTAGTATGTCTAAGTGGATGCTCGCTCAGAATATGAGTGAGCGACAGCAGGATTAATCAACAGGCAGCTTTAGGGAATATTTAAAAATGCTTCCTTTTTCTTTTCCTCTGCTCGCCTGTAACTCCAAGGCGTCACTCTGGTGACGTGAATGCCCTTGTGAATGCCCATATATGGAGAGGGGCAGATTTTCCCGGAGCTGCATGCTAAAATCTGCTATAAATCATGAAATAACACATTTAGTGTTATTTCTCCACAATATAAGTAAACGCTCCTGTATTATTTTTAAATAAACTAATAAATATTAATGGCGATGCAATTTGAAAACATGGTGGGTGTTGGGCTTTAATGTGTGGAATTTGCATGTTCTCTCCGTGCATGCGTGGGTTTTCTTCAGGTACTCCGGTTTCCTCCCACAGACGAAAACATGCATGTTAGACTGACTGGTGACTCTAAATTGTCTCTAGGTGTGAATGAGAGAGTGAATGGTTGTTTGTCTCTATGTGTCCCTGTGATGGACTTCAAGGATTCAAGATTCTTCATTGTCACTCACATCGCATGTGGTACATGAGGTGTAATGAAATTGTGTACACAAGGACCCAGACCAGTCATATGAAACAACAGCAAAAATATAAAGTGTAAAAAGAAACAGTAAATAAGGAAGTTATAAACTAAGATGTGCGCTAAACGAATGCCCAATGGTACGCTAAAAGATCTCAGATATAGGCCAGTCACTAATAATGCAAAACATTACACCGAACAACAGCAGCACGATTCTCATAGGTCTGGTTTAGCTATAATTTACACATTTTATGCAAGCACTAACATAAACTAAACTAACATAAACTAGGATTTATTCGAAGCATGCAACAAAAATACAGAAACAAGGCACCAAAAGTGAAAAAAAATAAAAATAAACGTTACAACAGCATGGTCCTATTGGCAGAGTGGTTCTGATGACAGTCAGGCTATCTTAGCAACATAGCCCAGTTAGCAACATGGTACTGTTAGCAGTGAGCTTTCTTTTAGCAACATGGTCCTGTTGGCACCATGGTACTGTTGTGTGGTTCGGTTAGCGGCATGGTCTTGTTAGCAGTGTTAGCAGGTCCCGTCAGCTGCATGATGATAATAAGGACGACAGCAGCTGCTTCCCGGACTGCCCTCCAGATCTGGGTTCAGCAGACAGAGAACATCCAAGGTTCCCCCGGGGAACCAAAGCAGGTCCGCAGAGTTGACGTGCAACCTGTCCAGGGCGTCCCCTGCCTCTTGCACACTGGACATGGGTACCCCATGAACCAAAAAGGAAGAAGTGGGTAAAGATACTGGATGGATATATTTTGATTGTTTTTCACTATCATCTCCCTTGTGTTGTTTTCAAATCATGACAAATTAACTTAATTTAGTGATTTTACCTAAAGTTTTAACTGAAAGCAAAGTTCATGTGGCATCATTGGTTTTCCTGTGATTGTAAATCTATTTATTGTTCTTTATTTGCATAACTAGATGGTCTAACATATCATATGTCATCACTTTATCACTTTATTGAGCCACAAACCTGACTTGCCTTGTCACATATTGATTGTTTTGGCTCTGTAACTACCTGACTTTGCAGCACAACAGTGTAGCCTGGGTGGGTGCGCATCGACCCCCACTTTGCCTTAGCCCATCCACAAATCACACTGAGGCAGTCAGAAGGCGGCTAAGTCCTGGCTTGAAGTAATTAGTGAAAGTCCTTTATGTTTCTCCAAATCAAGGTTGATAGCTAGGGAAAATAGTATTTATTTGTAGTGTCTCCAGCACATCCCACATTAAAAGATTTGAACTATCCCTTGGAGCTTCTTGTAACTTTACATTTGTATGAAATATTTGTGAATGTTTAATATGTGGTCAGTCAAATTTGCTGTATGGAAATCATTTTAATTATTTTTCTCCCCACTCCTACAAATGTAGCAAACATTGCTTTGCAGTGTACAATTAATTTCCAGCTTATTTGATTTACAGCTAAACACAGAGAAGATGTAATTTTCTTCTCTTTTTTTTGTGAACTATAATACAAGCTGATGGCTTCGGCAGGTTTAAAGACCCAACATGATTCATCCTAATCTAAATGTGTTTCAATGGACTCTGCACCTGTTCTCAGCATGTGATAGATCATGGTTCTTAATTTAGAGACATAACATATGCCTTCACCTCTTACACACATGGTCACTGCCATCCTCTGAAGAAGATTCATGAACTGGCTTTAGAAGCATTTCGTTTAACTGATGTGAGCTTCCTCACTGTGACTGTGCGTGGCAGCTCACAGACGGAAACCAAAGGGAGGGGAAAAAACCTTTCCGTCTGTTCTTTTCTTCCTAATCAATATTACTTTCCCTCAGGGGAGGATTAAGAAAAAGGTTTTGCTGATAGTCATACAAATTCAATTTCAAATTGAATTGTTCTTCTTGCGGGCAGGTGGGTTTTGTCACATGTTAACATTTTATCACTGATGCCATCTTGACAGCCTCCCTTGGCAATGCTCCGATGGTAGGTTATTAACACATGCTGAGAGGTAGAAAATCCATATTCCACTACTTGTTGTTTGTCAGTTTGACAGTCGTCAGCGGTACCAGCATACTCGGCCTGCAGCAAACGTAGCAATTACCTTCAGACTCTCAATTAATGAGCTTTATGAAAATGTTATTACTATGACAGAACCTTATCAGACCTTGCCAGGCTCTTTTTTTCCTTTCCTCTTAAAAGACTGAGAGTTGAGTGCATAATATATTTGTTCAAGGTATTTCTTTCATTTTTTTTTCTTTTCTACAAAATGTTTTCAAATGGTTGTTTTTAATTTGGAGGCTGTCTGTGTTTAGGTAGTAATAAAATGTAAGCTTTAAATTTCCAGCTAGAGGGTAAGGGGTGGGGTTAATAACATAGTAATGACTGAGTTGCATTCAGTGGGTGGACAAATATCGCCTGACATCATCAGACATCTCCTGAATAAACTTGAACATTGAGGAATAATGTAACAGTGATTTTGGTAAATGTCACAGCCAAGCACACACAATCAGCTTAAAAACAACTCTTCAAACATCATTCATGCAGCAAAGCCTCTAGTCTAACTTAGTTTTTCCTCCTCGACAGACTCATTAAATGTTTGTGGTTTGTTGTTTGTCAAGATTAGTCATCTATGTAAAGATGTTTTGGGTCTCCTGCAGGCAGTGTATAAATTGAAGCTATTATTTTTATTATTTGGTTGACATGCTAAATTTCTCTTAGAATAAAAAAAACAATGGAAAAACAACAACAGTTCAGTAGAAAAAGCTTTAATTTATCTTTGTTTATGCACAATGTAGTTTATAATATTTGCAGGGCAGGTGCACATTTTCTCTTTGATGCAAACCAACTCTAGGCAAATGGTAAAAACAAGAAAAAACTACCCATTACAGAAACAATGTAGATTAATGCAATTCAAAATTTATTTACCAATATGATGATTTACAAACGAGAATAATACAATCTAATCAATCTAGGTGCTGTGGGAGAAAGGCTAGCATACTGACTTAGCTTGGGTAGATATACATTGCCTATTAAAAAGTATTCACCCCTTTGGATGTTTTATGTGTTGTATTGCCATAAAATTAGCCATGGAAAATATAAACTGGCCTTTCTGACAAAAAACAAACAAAACTCATATTGATATAGTGAAATTATATTTCCTCAAAATGATGATAATTGAACAAATACGTGTACAGTAAACTGTGATGTTCTAAATAATCATCCACTTTAAAGTGAATGTGTTCATTCAACTTAGAGAAAAAATACTAAAAAAATCCAAGTCAGGAAATAAATATAAAGAGATTTCCATTACAGGAAGTTCTGCTACGTCCATCATCAATAAATAGAATATGGGACATGTGTAAATCTACCAAGAACAGTCCCTCCTCCCAAACTGAGTGAGTGTTTAAGAAGGAGAAAAGTGAGAGAGGCCACCACAACACATACCGTATACCTCTGAAGGAGTTACAAGCTTCAGCAGGTTAGAATGGTGAAAAATGCATGGGTGTTAGGCAAATAGAAGTGGGGAGAACATGTGTGGCAGCTTATTGACCAGGGTGTCTGGAAGAATGGTGTTATATGCTAAGGGGTAACTAACAAACATCATCCTCAGAGGAATCTCTGTGCTCCGTTTGGCTCAGTACAATAAATGTGCAATGGAAACAGGATCCTCAAAGGAGCTGTTTGCCCAGTATGCATATAGTACTGATGTGGATAAAGGCATGTAGTCTGCTGGCTTGATGGGATGTGCCCAGTTTCATGAAACACATAAAAACAACTGGCACGACAACTACTGCCCTGTAACTGTTCAGAAGAGGTGGGACTAAGTCAGTGTTTTGCAAGTCTCAAGTCTTTATCCTCAAGTCCCGAGTCAAGTCTCAAGTAAAGACGATCAAGTCAAGTCAAGTCTCAAGTCAAGACAGGCAACAGTCAAGTCAAGTCCCAAGTCTGAAACTTGAAATTTTAGGTCCTTTCGAGTCTTTTTTTTTTAACAATGTTGCAATTGTATGTTAAATGTAAATAATAGACTTTCTTTTTAAAAACCTGTATTTATTTCAAATCTTGATAAAACATGTGCAGCTGAACACAAAGTATAAAAACAATAATTTAAAAATTGCACCTCTATGTTGCACAGTTCAATTAAACTTAGCTGCAAGAATAGCCATACTTTAAACTATAATTTCCCAGAACTCAGTGAAAAAGGCAAAAGTAGAACTCCATGTTCAGACAAAAAGTGCTCACATTTCCACAGTATAAAGAACTTTAACAGCATTTTTCCCCTCTCCTCTCTCATCTGGTCACTGAGTGAACATGTGTTTGTATGTGTCCATGTGTGAGCGACACAAGACAAACAAAACAAATACATAACCTGAACAGTTAACAGAAATCTGCAATTTAAGATATCCCAGTTAACTATTCTGCATTGCATTTGCATAAGTCTGTTTGACATTTGTGCACGATAAGGCCGTGAAATGATGCATCCATAGCTAAAAACTGGCTCAAATGGAGCACTGCAACCAGGCACTGCCAAAACTCCGATGGCCACATGAAACAGGGAAGGAAGAGTCAGCATGTTCATTGCCCAGAACAAGAGGGCGTTCTGTCCATCAGAAACATCCAGGTAGTGACTGAGCTCAGTAGTGCTGGACTGGTCTGCACATTCTTCTTCTGCCTCTTCCAGTAAGCAGCAAACATCCTCCATCTTCACAGTCCTTTGATCTTCATCACCAGGAGTCACGCGTTGCTCTGACTTTGCAGGATCTGCAGCATCTTCCAGGATCAGATCTGAGAAAACATCAAATTAACAGCAGCAAAAGAGCCCTTATTACAGTTTTAGACCTTAAATAAATAAATAAAAATACACTGGGAAAAGGTACACTAAATAGAGTATTTTTCTTTATAACTTTTTGTGTCACCTCTGTCTTCATGTCTCGACTGCCAAACACATGGTGTTCCACTCACAACAGAGAACATGATGGGTCCAAAGCAGCTGCTTTGAGGTACACTGGATCTGAAAAGGGTGCAGTGACCCTTTCTTCTGCTCTAGCCATTTGCACACTGATAAAGATAAAAGTGCCTTGAGCTGTTATTTTTTTCCTGGCAATTTTAAAAAATCTTGTTAATTTGATTGGTTGTGCTGCATCTCACGTATACATACGGAGTGTGGAAAAACAGAGGGACCAGAGCCGTATGAAGAGAGAGAGAGTTGCGACACCTCCATAGACTTCTATAGAAAGAATGGAATGCGGAAGTCGTGTGGGTCATGCAACCACAAATAGTTCCAAATAGCAGCAGTTCCAGCATTGAACGAGGTTTCTGAAGTGTTTTTTCCCATTTTGCTTTATGTAGCCGCCAGTAGCCGCTCAAACTGACTGACAGCGATGAGCTGTTTAGAACTATTGAGAGCTGCATGAACCACGTGATCACGTATTGGCTAGTTCAAAGAGTGTCACAACGGCAACTCTCTATAGCACTGAAAGGGACAGTCTGTGTCTGTTAATACGGAATGAGTGAAAATTAACACATATTATTAATGTGTTTTAAACTTTAGATTTAGTGTAAAATATCAATTATGTTCAAGTTAACAGGTTCAAGTCCAAGTCAAATCCCAAGTTATTGGTGTAAAAGTCAAAGTCAAGTCACAAGACTCTGAACATTTTTTCAAGTCAAGTCTAAAGTCTTAATATCAATGACTCGAGTCTTACTCGAGTCCAAGTCATGTGGCTCGAGTCCCCACCTCTGCTGTTCAGGTCCTCAGCAGGAGCTATTTTCTTTGGCACAGAAAAAACGATAGCTAATTTCAGGCGTGCTGATATGAAGACCAGGACGTGGAGTAGTTGAAATATTTTTTTAATACAGCTGCAAGCTGCAGGTTCAAAGTACTTTGACTGGTACTTAATCAGGTCCAGCAGTCTTCCTTGGGTTGAATGACTTTACTACATGACTCGCTTCATGTTCTAACAGATTGATAATGTAGGGGTTAGCAGCTGGTGGGGACAGTAAGTTAGTTGTTGCTCTTTTAATTGCAAATTGAACAAAGGAGTAGTTCACCTCCTAAGCCAGCAATGCATCAGTATGCTTTTAGTATTGTCTCTGAAGTTAGTTATGAGCTGAATCATCTGTTGCATCCTGTATAGGGTTGGGCATCGAGAATCGTTCGGAACCGGGACTAACTGTCCGGTTTTCCCGGAATCGTTCGAAATAATAATTTGCAATTCCTATGTTCGATGCTAGTTAGCCGACCGGAAGTAGCCGCTGCCGAAAACCAACGAAGAAGAATCCACCGGAAGTGTGCATCTGCGATCGAAAGCGTACTAATTTAATAAAATGACCAGTCAGGTCAGTGCAGCACTTGCAATAATTTTCTATCATGCAAAGGAGGGTGGAGAAGTAAAATAGTGTCCCGTCTTTGACGCGCTCCACCGGATTATTTTCGCTTCGTATCCGACCGGAAGTACAGAGTGGTCCGTCTGCAAAACGCTCCGCCGAACTTTTCGCTAATCGCTACCTCTTCGGCTCCATCAGGTAAATAAATAAACTATAAACTACATCTCATACCAACATTAAGGCAGCTAACAAGTTATACTCCGCTTAAAGCGGTAAGTCAGCTCAAATACAAACACGATGCTAACGTTAGCTTGTATTTTTTTTCTTAGACAAACGACCTGAAATGGCTTCACAGTGTTCACCAGTGACTGTCCAAGGTAAAAACGTCAGTGTAACTGAATGAAGAGTGCCACAGAACTGTTACAGCATATGTTGTGAAAAGGTTGCATCCCTTTTCAGATGTGAATTCAACCATGGATTGCACTTACATTGCACTCAAATCCAACACTTATTAACATTCTTAATCCATTTAAAGTTCTCTGTGTCTTTTAAAATGTCTTAATGTCTCTAGTTTTCAGTATTATATAATTTCTGTTTATGTTCTCTTTCATTCCATTATGAGTGAATGTCACAGTTTGAAGAATTATTGAATAGGTTAGTTAGGCAATAACAACAGAGCTAATAATTGTACACATTCTCAGTCTTAAAAATGATTTAATAATCTCTTTTTACTGATAATACTGATAAACCTGTTGTTTGTTTAGGAACTTCCTGCAGTCTGTCCAGAAAGTCTCCACTGGAGGAGCTTTTTGCTGAGGAAGAGGCACAACATAATGTCACAGCTCCATGTCCATGAAGAAACAAATGGAGAGAGGGCTGCAGATACCAGGACATCCCACCAGCCGTTCTGTCTGAGGATCCTGCTGCTGGTGGTGGAACCAGGTTAGCCCATCAGTGGGAGCTCAGTAACATGACTGCAGCATCAGACACTGGACAATATTATATGTATAATAATAATAATATATGTTGGTGAGTCCTCCATGTTGGCTCTAATCTGCCCTGTGAGAAATTCATAGTAAATGTAACAAAAAGGAAAAAGTTCATAGCATTAAATTCAAACAGAAGTTCAAATTATTTCATCCTGAAATAACTCTGGCTAACTACTGTAGCTTTTTTATAACATGGAGTTAAACTCAAAGTAGTCTCCTCAGATAAATAGTGTTACCATTATTTTTATATTAAAGTTTCTGTTAACTTATTATTTTTATATTTGATTGTTTCTGTTCAGTGCCCTGAGACAACTTCTGTTGTGACTTGGAGCTATACAGTATAAATAAACTGAACTGAATTGAATTGACATGTCTTTTTTTAACCCCGCCTACAAAAAGAATCGGAATCGAGAATCGAAAAGAATCGGAATCGAAACAAAGAATCGGAATCGGAACCGGAATCGCTCAAATTCAAACGATGCCCAACCCTAATCCTGTATGGGTTGACATCAGTCATGTGGTCCTCAACCATTTTTTGAAGGCCACCTATGACTCCTGGATGCCTCTCTTGAGATCAGCTCAAGTGAAATTGTACAGTTCCCTTTCAGTCTGGTCTCTCGGTGCAAAATGCTTGCTATGGGAATTGCGCCCCCGCGCGATTACCTGAAGGAATATAGTCACGCCTTTACGGCTAGGGCGTCACCGCCGCGCCAGAGGCCCCGCCCTCTCGGTACTTAAGCGGCTGACGCCCATCCATCTTTCTCTTTTTTGCCCTTCACCTCATAAAACCTGAAATACCTCTTCGCGGGACTTCTCTGTTGCTTCATCGCTCAACTTGAGGTGAGCTTTCTCCCTGCACAGAGTGCACATAGAATTATTCCTGCATATTGCTGGCCTAGCGAAAGCTAGTCTGGCACTTTTCTCTTAACCCCAAAGTATTTACTTCTCCTCTCTCTACAGATTGCTTCGCTCGACGGCGCTAACTACGCCACAAGAAAAAAGCTATTTCGCTAACTCCTAGCGAGCTAGCCAGCGAAAGCGACGCAATGGAGGAGACAATTTAAGGAAAAAGAAAAAAGATTCTGGAAGGACTCGCTCGCCTTATCTCGGACATACCTCCGGAGAAAGGAAAGCAAAAGGCGAGACTTCCAAGGAAAACCAGCGGGACAGCGAGCCCAACTTCGCGCGCCTGTCCCAGTGGATACGGTTTCTCCCTCGCGGCGACAGACACCCACGAGGCCTTTCCAGTCTGCCTGGGAATGCTTCATGCAAAAACAGCACTGGATACGCCTGACTTTTGCCCCCACTGTAGCCTCATGCTGGATGTGGTGCTGCGGCATCGGGTTGACCTCGTCGTCAAGGCCATGGGCAATTCAGCAACACCAGCAGACGCGGACACCACAGAGCCCCTCACTCCGACGCCAGAGCTCGAGAACATGGCTCTACATGACAGCACACGAGTCGAATGGGGCAACAGCCCTGACGTGCTGGCTCCTATGGTGGACATAACAGTCAAGTTCGACATCTGAGGCATGATGAACGAGGACGAGATCTCGATTTCAGCCTCAGGCGAATTTTCAGCGGAGGAAGCAGACGTGGAACTGGAGGATCAGGGTGAAGATCTCTCCCAGACCCCGGTACCTGTGCTCCCAGAAACCGACTTTTCCATCCCTGCTCTGTTCGACTTGTGCCACCGAGCAACGGACGCGCTGCACATCCCATGGCCTGAGCCTCCGCCTCGCCAACAGGTCACGAGGCTGGTAGGAAACTATTTTTACTCGAAGCAATAGGCCGCCACGAGGCAAAGGATGCCAGTGTTCCCGGACTTCCTCACAGAACTAACTCGCACCTGGGCTCAACCAAGAGCCCCCATGCTCCTTCCCCTCTCACAGTTCCTCGACGTCGATGGGATGGATGAGGTAGGAATAGCTAACGTGCCTCAAATTGAGGACACACTAGCGTCTCACCTGGCTCCTAAGTCATCCGGAACAAAACCAACTCTCCCCAGCAAGGCTTGTCGAGCTTTAGCGTCTCTACTCGAGAAGTGCTACAGAGCTCAGGGACTCGTGGCGAGCGCCATGAACGCGTCCGCGTTGATGCAGGCTTACCTAGCGGAAAAGTTGCAACAGCTACAGGTAACAACGGACAAGCAGGCAGCCGCCGACTTGCTGGACGAAGCCCGCAGAGCAACAGACTTTGTGCTCCGTATGATGGGGACAGCTGCTGTTGCACAAGGCAGGGGCATGGCGGAAGTGGTCAACGTAATTCACCACCTGTGGATGACTTTAACGGATCTCCCTGAGGGACAAAAGGTGCCTTTTCTCCACCACTCGATAGAGCCGACGGGATTATTTGGTAAAGATTTGGAGCGAATTCAGACCAAGCTGGACCAAAGACGCAGACAGGCGGAAGCTCTCTGGGTGGGCATTCCCCGGAGAAGCTTCACCCCTCCAAGGGAGTTTGCTGGAAGCAGACCTGCGCAGTCTCGACACCACTCGGCAACGCGTGCCCCACCGCAGAAGCGGCCAGCATACGAGGAAGAGCCCCGGCAGAGACCCCCGCCGGGCCAACCTCGCATCGAGCACGCATGGAGCAAAAACAGGTTTGTTCCCCGCCAGACGGCCAAACACAGGGCCTCCTCGGCGAACCGGGACACCAGACAAAAACGTGCCTGATGAACCAGGTCCACGATCCCACATTACACGATCACCCGTCCACGTGGTACTGGAACTGATCCCTTCATGTCCAGACTTTACTTGTAGCACGGTACAAAAAGCTGGTATATCTATCGCATGCACAAATCATGCTCTCTTTGCTGTGAGTGATATAGAATCATGTACGTCATTGCACATAAGCACGAATAAAGCTCATGAAACAGCTCCTCTCTGTTTTATTGACTCTCAAAAAAAACACAAAATAACTTCAGCAGAACAGGTCCCTCTGGCCTACCAGCCATCATAAAGGGAGGAGGGCATTTTTCCCCCTCCCTCACGGCCCATGGGGTATTAGCCTAATCAATAAACCCCAGCAGGGTGCCTCTGATTCGTCTGCAGTAAGCAGACACAGAGACGTCTGTAAGCACCCCCCACACCCCTCACGAAGACAGGTGAGGAGGGTCACGTGCTCAAGCCCTCGCTCCATTGTGAACGATGGGGTAGCCAATACACTAACCAGACGAACACGTGACATGTCCGCACCTCAGGGAGGCATGCTAACAGAATCTAACAACGGGAGGGGGGGGAGGGGGGCTACATCAGATGCCCTCAGGCAGCCACAAGCTTCACACCTTCACAGCAGCAATTGTGTTCAAGCTGCTGTGGATGGAAACAAATCAGAGTTGAATCAGATCTCTCTTCCTGTTTTTCGAAGGGGACTGGGCTCTTTATCACCAAATAATCTGAAGTCTGCCAAACCAAAAGGAACATCTCCATGTTCTCACGTTGCAGCTGCACCTTGGTTATTAATGATGGACACGCAATGTCCAAGCAGTAATCAGACAGCACGTGACCTCCCTCTCTGTGCTGATCCATCTCTGCTTTCAAACACAGACCCCGGTCGGTTTACCTGGTATCGACGTTCCATTAAAGCCAAGGACCAGTAAACTGGACCACTCCAGAAAACAGATTGGAATCAGGAGATCTGCTTGTTTACAAAACTCGCAGTCTCCCAGTCCCATGACCCCAAACTTGAAGGGGGAAAATAGACTTTTTGCTCCAATCCTGTCTAATAAGGATGACAGGTTACATCTGCTCTCAATTACCCCTGAGCAGAGCAACCTAGGGGCACATCAGCAAGGAGGCCTTCTTCCCAACTTGGTGGACCCCCAGGGGTTCACAGCCTCTATGTCACCAGAAGGGGCAGTCCAGCCACTTAGGCCAGGTACTGTCAAAAGTCTCAGCTTGTTGGCAGAAAATAACAAGTTGATAGCATCAGGCCTGCCAGAAAATGTGGTAAAAACCATACAAAATGCCTGTGCTGTGTCAACACAGTCTCTATACGCACAGAAGTGGCGTATTTTTGAAGCCTGGTGCTCAGAAAGAAATATTATTTCTTATGCATGCGACTTGGCTCAGCTCCTGACTTTCCTTCAGGACTTACTGGAAAAAGGTCATTCTTATTCAACAATTAAAGTTTTTCTATCAGCTATTTCAGCCTGTCACGAAGGCTGGGGACACAGGACACCTGGAGCGTATCCAATCATAATAAGATTTATGAAAGGTGTGTTTCGGACTAAACCACCCAGCAGGATCCTGACCCCTGGTTGGGATCTTGGCCTGGTCCTGGGGGGTCTCTGTGATCCCCCATTCGAGCCACTGAGCGAGGTTAAGATAGATTTATTATCTTATAAAACCGCTCTACTCCTGGCACTTTGCTCGACGAAACACGTGGATGACCTCCATGCATTGTCTGTACATCCAATGTGTACCAGATTCGCCCCTGACGGTTCAAAGATCACACTAAGGCCTAATCCCGCATACACTCCCAAGGTCTTGACTTTAAACCACAGGAGTCTAGACTTTGATCTCTCCTCCTTCCCACCTGCTCCTGTCCTTACTCGGGAACAGGAAAGGTTGAAGGCTCTCTGCCCCGTGAGAGCTTTATGCACTTACATGCAAAGAACAGCCGAATGGAGAAAAACAAACCAACTGTCGTTCTGCTTTGCTGCACCTGCTACCGGGAAGGCCTTATCAAAACAACGCCTCTCACATTGGGTGACTGAGGCCATTAAAAGGGCGTACAGTAGCAAAGGTCAACAGGTGCCCTCTGGAGTGCACGCTCACTCCACTCGGGGCTTGGCCACTCCTGGTCATTGTTCAAGGGTGTACCAGTTGCAGACATCTGCGCTGCTGCGAACTGGAGCTCATTAAACACTTTTGCAAAGCATTACAGTTTGGATGTTACTGCGTGTGACGTCACTCAGGCTGTCCTTTCTAACACACAGTAGAAAGTAGCCTTGAGATGCCTGCTGGTCAAGGGCAGACGTTCACTCTAGCATGCATTTTACTGAGCATTTCAAAGGGCGTGAATGGATTACGTTCCCATAGCAAGTATGTTGCACCGAGAGACCAGACTGAAAGGGAACTGAAAGTTATGCACCATAACTCATGTTCCCTGAAGGAAGGGAACGAGGTGCAACATATCTGGCCCTTTTCAATGCTGAAAGCTCGGTGAAGTGCAATTTTGGAGAAAGATGGATGGGCGTCAGCCGCTTAAGTACCCAGAGGGCGGGGCCTCTGGTGCGGCGGTGACGCCCTAGCCGTAAAGGCGTGAGTATATTCCTTCAGGTAATTGTGCTGTGGTGCAATTCCCATAGCAAGTATGTTGCACCTCGTTCCCTTCCTTCAGGGAACATGAGTTATGGTGCATAACTTTCAGATTCTTGTCCTCTGACCAGAAAGAGGCATCATATTTTTCAGGACCTTTTGACCTTACTAGTCATCCACGATTTTAAACTGGAAAATGTTCTGATCCATTTTTTCACTGTGACACAACACTTGATGTAAGACAAGACAGTATATGTTCTCTTGTAGAAAATATCCCAATCAGTCTGCACAAAGCAGTCATGAAGCTGATAGAGGGTAGCCTCAACAATGATGGGTGGTCTGATTGGACCAGATGAGAAGGAGGTACAATTTTCTTGGCATGATAAATATTTGACTAGACTTCCACTCTGATGCCTGGTCCCCACTGCACAACTCGAAACGCGCCTGCCGTCCCCCTTTGGCCGCTTGTCAGGGTCCCACTGCCACTGAAGACCGTCTATAACGTACACTAGGGGGTAGCAGGGAGGAGGGGTCTCTAGCTCGTTTTCCGGGTTCAGTTGTTGTGTTAACTGCACCTCCGACGGTCTTTGATGAGATTAAAACGTTTTTTTTTAATGTTTGGGGTGATCTACACTGGAGAGAACAGCAGCCTGTCAGCAGCAACTGTAAAAATGCCACGTTTATTACCGGAGTTTGGTTCCAATTCATGGAGGGTCGATCCGGTAAGTTTAAAAAGTCCACAAAAAGTCCCGTTGTGGTTGTGTAATCAGATAGCAGAGGCTCTCCCGACTGTTTGCCGGATGCGTCGAGCCTCCAGAGATCAACATTTGGGACGTCGGCGGCTCGACGGCTAGGTTGCTTTGGACGCGCGCGTGCCCGCGAAGGGAACTTCGGCTGCCGCCGCGCCGCTTCGATCACTCGAATCGCGCCGCTTCCATGGTCGCCGTGACTCCACGCGTCTCCTCATAGACTTTGAATGTAAACCGGCCGCTTCAGCCGCCCGAAATCGGGGCAGTGGGTACCAGGCATAACACAATTCACATATTTTACAAAGTTGTGGAGTACAATCTTTAGGCATGCTTGATTAAAGCTCCCTGCTACAATGTGTAATCCACATGGCTATGGCTATTCATTCACTGTAGCCAGCAATTGGGTGACCAGTGCTAAAATTAGCATTAAGAGAAATATAAACAGCATTATATAACATTTAGGTATAGGGTTAAACAGTGATCAGCTTTGCACCAATAGGGCTTATATGTCCAGGGTGCAGTTCTATACTCTGCTGGTAGCTAGCATGGAATGCTACTGTACAGCTGCATTGAGGATGAAAAGGTACAGCCAAGTCTTTGTAATAATCATCGTGCAACAGCTCTGGATGTAGCTTTTTGTGTTAATGTTAAACTTAGGTTTTTACATCTTTTGCTTGATGGACCAGACATTAGTAATGAAGATGGAGGTCTGTCATTTCTTCAGCCTGTCACACAAACCTGATCAGCGCCTTTCTATTTCCTTTCTCTCCACTGTTGTCTTCAGATGCCACCACTCATGTAGTGATACCGTGACCTCAGAAACACTTCTCTGATCACTCTCAGTAAATAACTTTTTGGGAGTTATTCCTGAAGGGACAGTAATACTTTTATTACATTTATTTGAATCAAAACACATTATTTCAGAAGAGACTTCCTTTTAATGTGTGTTAATTCAGAATTAATTCTGAGAATAACTTGTCATTGTTTGATCATGTTTTGTGCTATTTCAAAATGTTGATCACTTCTTCATATGATTAATCAAACGGTGAAAGTGAATTAATATGTCAGACTGAACTCCTCAGTTTTGTTAGAAGATAGAATACAGTTTTAATCAGTTGTTTTATGAAGTTGGCTCCAGTCTAATATGTTTCTCTCTAAACAACTTCTCTGTTCTAAAAAACTGATAATTTCCTATCCGAGTGACCTTCATGCACTGTAACTCCCTTCCACTGGTTCGTTTGAACCAATCGGAGAAGAACAAGTCACTGATCTCAGATCCTTTCTTAAAAGTTCTAAACTTTGCTGGAACTTGCAGAGTCGGTGGAGAAACTCAAGCCATGAGGTTCCCCAAAAGAGCTGAATGAATGCCAGTCACACACTAAGGACGCGTCATTCAGTTAAAGATTTATAACATGCCAGTTATAAATCCATTTCAAGCTGTAAAAAGCTTCACTTTAGTGAAATTCCTTCAAAGGAATATCTTATCTTGAAAAGCCAAACCGGGACCTGCGCCATTACTCCGTGAGGTTGACACGGATCTCATGGAACCGCTGCAAGATGGACGCTGGTCGCCTGTAAAACCGTAGCAGGACATGCGCGTAAGGCTGGACTAGTTTACCGGAGTTGAGACAAGAAAATCTTCACAAAGGTAAAAGCGTTGTTCATCGTGGAACGGAGTCTAGCCGACACCAAACCGGAGGATGTGCCGTTTCCTGGTTAAAACACATTTTAAGATAACCCCCTGACTCCATTGCCTTTCATCTTCCATCTTCCTCCTACTCTTAAACTTTCTTATTTTAAGACAGTAAACTTAAGCTAAATGCCCGCAGAGATATAAGTTATTATAAGATCGATAACTTGTGTCCTGTTGTTCCTATGTTTTAATCTCTGAACAGTTAGTTATAGGAAATTTGGATTGATCCAAACATGTACAAATGTGTGATGTAATTCATGATTCTTTTAAATAAATGGTCCAGTCCTGCTGTATCAACATAAGTTAACATTTCATGTCTTTACTGTCTCACCTCCAAGGCACAGAATTATAGGTATTTATCTAAAAAGAGAGAACTCGTTTAATTGATGATAAGTTTGTGTCAGCTAAAATCTACTCAAATCTTTCATCTGGAAGATTGTACAGTCAGCAAAACTGACCAGTGCGATATCCCTACACTCACAACAATCTAGAGAGCTTGACAATATGAAAATGTCCTCCAGTCTTGTAAACTAATCTATGTGATAATACAAACCATAATACAGGTAGTCCCCGACTTACGAGCGAGTTCCGTTCCTGCGAGGTGCTCGTAACACGAAAATTCGTAAGTTGGAACACGAAGCACGTGTTCTCGTAAGTCCGGATTTTCGCTCGTAAGTTGGAACATTTATGCTAGCGCTACTACGAACACTCGTTTTTCATCAAAAACGTTCATATTAGTTCATAAACATGGTCGGAAACGTGTTTCCAAACGGTTAGCTAACACACTTTCATCTAAAAACACAAAAAAGTGCTGTATTTTTTACAAATTTACTTCTCTTTCGCCAGCTCGTAAGTCCGGGCGCTCGTAGGTCAGAGCGCTCGTAAGCCGGGGACTACCTGTATGTGGGACCCTGGCATGGGAACAATGTAAAAAAAAAAGCATGAAGAAAATATGCATTATACTGGAGCAAGAGCCACTACACATTTACATGTAGCCATTTCTTTGTCTGTTTGTGTCTCTAACCTGCAATCACATACAGTATAGGCTTATAACATACACTAGGTTCATGACATCTGATGCCCTGTACTCCTGGTTGAGACATGCATCTAAAGATTGCATGCCCATTGTCACCCTTCTGCAACCACAAACTATCCTCCTCAAACAAGTCCCAAGATGAAAATGGTGTAAGACAGTGAAATAATCTTGTTGACAGAATTCAGGAGCCAGTTAAAAGTCATACTTTGACAAGAAGAATCCTAGCCTCAGGCTTCCTTCTGCCTTTACATCAACTTCTCCCTTTTCCACCTTTCTCAAATTCCTTCTCTCTCCTACTCCTGCTGTCTCTTTCTACCCACTCTCTCTTTGAGCTAGGGTACTGGCAAAATTTCAAGACTTATTTATTTATCAACTCATTATGATTCCCCCTCGCACCTCAGTCCCTGCAGAGGATTTTCTAGAAGAAGAAATTCCTAAAACAGCCCTTATCTCAAATCTCCTTTGTCCACAAGTTCTGAGGAATTGTTTAACAGAAGTATTGAAGTTGCACAATTTATTATTCATTCAGTTGGATACTGGAGGGTAATTCAGATTAAGAATAAATTTCTTTCTCTCCTTCACTTAATTTCTGACAAAACTGAGCTTTGAAACAACCTAAAACTGAATTGAAATAGACATGTAAGACTTGTGTTGGTACGATATTAGAATTGATTTGACATTCGTTCATTTGAAGAATAAACAAATTCTCATTGAACAGGAATGTAACAAAGTGGTGTATGATTGATGGAAATTCTTATTATGTGTTAACCAATGAAGCAAAAAAAAATCTACAAAAGTGAAAATTTTAGATGCAGAAAATCGTTAACAGTACATTTCAAAGTCAAAGTCAAAGTCAACTTTATTGTCAGAACTGCAATATGTACAGGACATACACAGGATTGAAATAGTGTTTCTCTCAGTCCCTCGGTGCAACAGTAACCATTTAAACACTAAAACACTAAAACATTTAATAAACATAAGCATAAAATAGTAAAAGTGTAACACTGTCCTGAGTTTTTGCATAGTAGTATAAAAGTATGAAAATTTACACCAACACTAAAACACTAAACATTTAATGAACATAAGCATAAAATGAAATAATAAAAGTGTAATACTGTCCTGAGTTTTTGCATAGTAGTATAAAAAGTATAAAAAGTATATCTATAAAATAAACTGAAGGTTCTAGCATTGACATTTGCAAAGAGTGGCAAAGCAGCATATGAGTTAATGTACACAGTATATGTATGAGGTAGTTGATGTTGGTATAGAGGCAAAGTGGCATATGCAGTAAGGCACATAAGGCACATTGGGCATCCTTAAATAAGGCTAGTCAGAGAATACTGTATATGTATCAGCAGTAGTGTAGATATAAAAGTAGTGTAAATGTAAACAGTAGTAATAAATGTAAACAGTAGTAATAAATGTAAACAGTATTAATAAATGTAAACAGTGAATATAAACAGTAGTATGACTATAGGCAGTAATGTAATACAAACAGTGCAAATATGAGAAGTAGTGCAAACTGAATGAGCACATGACCGAGAGTTTAGTGAATAACCCGTTTGATGACACAGAGTCCAGTGTTAAAATCTTTGTGTTGTGTGGTAATGTGTGAGAAAGTTTTTTAGCTTTTAGTTTATTTTAAGTTTTTTAACATTTAAAGCCTAGATCAATATATTCTAGGTCTTAAAAAATATTCAAAATTCATGCATATACTTTTTAGCTTTTTAATATTTGTACTATCATTTGTGCTAAATTTTTTGTCCTTGTTTTAAACTGCACATGTACTATCAGTCCTCCATTAGTCATCACTAATTATCCATGCCAAAACATATGTACTTTTTGTTTTTCTCAGTCTTTGTCAGAATGTCTATTTTGATTTATAACTGTTAGCAGTTTTGCCTGATTTTTATTTTTTATTGTTTAATGTTTAATGTTTATTAAATTTGTTCATTTTTTTTTACCAAAAAAACAATACAACACAATCTCATAAATGATAATGTACATAATGTAAAAAAATGAAAGGTAGCAGAAAGAAGAATAAATCTTATTGTATCTGCCCCTTACTTCCAACAATTAGATTAAACAATAATAATCAACCATGTATTCAACCAACTTTTTTCAACAATCAGATTATACAATAATAATCTTCAACCAATAGTACAAAATGACTAACTCTTTCTAATTTTCTAACTAATACAATACACATTTTCTAACTAATACAATACACATTACGCTATTTCATTTTTTTAACACATTTGTTTTGATCATTTTCTTAAATGTAAACATTGACTTGGCATTTTTAACTACATTCTCCAAGCCATTCCATAATCTAATTCCCTGGATTGAGGTAGAACGTCCCTTCAAACTAGTTCTGAATTGTGGTTTTACAAACATCTCTGTCCCCTTAAGATTATAACAACTTTGTCTTTTAACAAAATGCATTTGGATATTTAAAGGTAATGCATTATTTTGAGCCCTATACATAACTGATAAAATATTATAGTCTACCAAATCATGGAACTTCAATAACTTCAGTTGATAAAATAATGTACTTGATGGATGACAGTAATGTTTTCTAGTGATAATTCTTACAGCTCTTTTCTGTAATACAAAAATAGGCTTTGTGATTGTTTTACACGCATTTCCCCAAACATCAATACAATAGATTAAAGTTGCAGTATGTAGCTTTTTTTATAAACATATTTCTTCTCTCTGTCACTATTTTTTGTCAGAGTGATGTTAAACAGGTAATCTTTGAGAAATACTATATTCCTCTGGCGTCTCCCGGTGGTTAAAATAGCATTTATAAAAACCAGAGCGGGCCGTTTTTGACCAGCCAATAAAAACAGAGTTATTTTCATGAACGAGCTTCCCCCGCC
>JBBPBX010052373.1:0-14165 GCA_038048925.1 Garcialebias charrua
TGGACCCCTGCGGTACCCCCCATTTAAGAGCCACCACTGCAGAACTAAAATCATTGATGGAAACACAAAAGGATCTGTCAGTGAGGTAGGATCTGAACCAATTAAGGGCTGACCCTGAGATGCCCACCCGCTGCTCCAACCTAGCAATGAGGATCTCATGGTCGATGGTGTCGAACGCGGATGAGAGGTCCAATAATAGGACAAGCAGCACAGAGTCACCAGTATCTGTGGATAGGAAGATGTAATTAAAAACCTTCAGTAGGGCAGTCTCAGTACTGTGGAGAGATTTGAAGTCAGATTGGAATAGCTCGGGGACAATCTATAATGCCACATTATAATTTTCCAGTAGATGCAGGGACAGAACAGTGCGTGCAGGTTGTGTTTTATCTTGTTGTGGGTTCATTAATAAACACACTTGTACTTGAAGGACGATCTTTTATTAACAGCACGTCATGAACCTGCAGGATCTGGCTCTTAGATCTACCACAGTGCCCCCTGGTGCACACTCCGATTATTACAACTCAACGCAGGCGCAATTATCAGCTCCTATCATTATAAAGCGTACATCTTTACCCCCGAGAGGTTGTTCACTTCTTTTTTTTAAAGGTCATTCCACCTAAATTTGCCAGCTTGATTTTTTAAAAACATTTTGGGTTCAATACTTTTCTTGAAAAACCTTTAACTTAATGGGAAATATACTGTACTCATTTTTTATCTCTGACAATAATAAAGACAAAACACACAAATCCCTCATGGTACTCTGGCAAAGTCTTCTTATAATAAATGTTTCAAATCATGAGATGGTTTAGTTTGGCTCTCCCGTGCTGCTGAATATGATTAAGCTTTTAAATAAAAGCTGTGTTTGTCCTCAAATCTGTTGGAATCTGTTGGAATTCTGGCAAAAACCAATTTTCATTCATTCATTCAACCTTTATTTATACAGGCTAGCCTCGTTGAGTCACGGGGACTCATTTACAAGAGGGACCTGTCTCACTCACACCAAACAACCATCCACTCTCACACTCACACCTAGGGTCAATTTAGAGTCACCAATCAGCCTAACAAGCATGTTTTTTGGTCTGTGGGAGGAAACCGGAGTACCCGGAGGAAACCCACGCATGCACGGGGAGAACATGCAAACTCCACCCAGAAAGGCCCCGGACCGGGATTTGAACCGGCAACCTTCTCGCTGAGAGGCAGCAGCTCTACCAGTTGTGCCACCGTGCTGCCACTTAACTTGTAAAAAAAAAGGTCTAATTGTTGATTGTCCAAGGAAAATCTGCTGTTGTCATTCTTTAGTTTGTAGACAGGTCTCTCTTGTAGAATGAAAATACTGTAGCTAAGGTGGTTCCTCTTTTTAAGAATGGTGACAGGTGTCTATACATCCATCCATCCATCCATCCATTTTCTTCCGCTTATCCGGGGTCGGGTCGCGGGGGTAGCAGCCTAAGTAGGGAGGCCCAGACTTCCCTCTCCCCAGCCACTTGGAGCAGCTCCTCTGGGGGAATCCCAAGGCGTTCCCAGGCCAGCCGAGAAACATAGTCCCTCCAGCGTGTCCTGGGTCTTCCTCTGGGTCTCCTCCCGGTGGGACATGCCCGGAACACCTCACCAGGGAGGCGTCCAGGAGGCATCCTAACCAGATGCCCGAGCCACCTCAACTGGCTCCTCTCGATGTGGAGAAGCAGCGGCTCTACTCCGAGTCCCTCCCGGATGACTGAGCTTCTCACCCTATCTCTAAGGGAGAGTCCAGCCACCCTGCGGAGAAAACTCATTTCAGCCGCTTGTATCCGAGATCTTGTTCTTTCGGTCATAACCCAAAGCTCATGACCATAGATGAGGGTGGGAACGTAGATCGATCGGTAAATTGAGAGCTTTGCCTTTCGACTCAGCTCTCTCTTCACCACGACAGACCGGTACAGCGCCCGCTTCACTGCGGACGCTGCACCTATCCGCCTATCGATCTCACGCTCCAGTTTTCCCTCATTCGTGAACAAGATCCCGAGATACTTAAACTCCTCCACTTGGGGCAGGACCTCCTCCCCGACCCGGAGAGGGCACGCTACCCTTTTCCGGCTCAAGACCATGGCCTCGGATTTGGAGGAACTGATCCTCATCCCGGCCGCATCACACTCGGCTGCAAACCGCTCCAGTGAAAGCTGTAGATCACGAGCTGATGAAGCCAATAGGACCACATCATCTGCAAAAAACAGAGAAGCGATTCTAAGGCCACCAAAACGGATCCTCTCAACACCTTGGCTGCGCCTAGAAATTCTGTCCATAAAAGTTATGAACAGAATCGGTGACAAAGGGCAACCTTGGCGGAGTCCAACTCTCACTGGAAACGAGCCTGACTTACTGCCGGCAATGCGGACCAAGCTCTGACACCGGTCGTACAGGGACCTAACAGCCCATATCAATGGGCCTGGTACCCCATACTCCCGGAGTACCCCCACAGAACCCCCCGAGGGACGCGGTCGAATGCCTTTTCCAAGTCCACAAAGCACATGTAAACTGGTTGGGCAAACTCCCACGCACCCTCCAGGACCCTGTTGAGGGTGTAGAGCTGGTCTAGTGTTCCACGACCAGGACGAAAACCACACTGCTCCTCCTGAATCCGAGGTTCGACTATCCGACGGACCCTCCTCTCCAGAACCCCTGAATAGACCTTACCAGGGAGGCTTAAGAGTGTGATCCCTCTATACAGTATAACTATAAACCTATTCCATTGCTGCCACAATTCTCAAAAATTTCAGAAAAATTATTTGTATCTAGATTTGACCTTTTTCTCGATAAACAAAACATTTTAAGTAATGGGTTCAGATTAAATAAATCAACTTCCATGGCTCTTATGGAGTTGACGGAATATGTTACAACAGCAGTGGATCAAAAACAATATTGTGTAAGGTGTTTGTAGATCTAAAAAAGGCATTCGATACAATCAACCACACTATTCTACTTGAAAAATTGGACAAATATGGTATCAGAGGACCTGCTTTGCAGTGGATACGTAGCTATTTGCATGATAGAAAACAATTTGTACAAATAGATGATTTAAGATCTGGACTCTAGTGTTTCACGTGGAGTACCACAGGGCTCTGTATTGGGACCGAAGTTGTTTATTTTATATATCAGTGATCTGATGGATGTGTCTGGTATTCTCAATTGTGTCCTTTTTGCTGATGACATCACTTTCTTTTATTCAGGTTTTGACTTGGAAAAATTGTTAGAATTAATTAATAAGGAGTTTGTCAAGATACAAACTTGGTTTGATTTAAATAGGTTATCATTGAACACAGATAAAACAAACTATGATTTTTAGTAATAAAAAGGTAACTTCTGCTGTTCCTTTCATAATTATAGTGTTGAAATATGTAGAGTGAATATTGAAACGAAGTTTTTTGGAATAATTATTGATGATAAATTGTCTTGGAAAGCAGCACATTAATTCTGTTAAAACAAAAATATCTAAATCCACAGCTGTATTATAGTGAAAGACTTATTGAACTATAAAGCCTTGTATTTGCTGTATAATGCAATAATTGTACCAGATTTGAATTACTGTGTTGATGTTTGGGAAACAGCATGCAGAACTATAACAAAACCTATTATCTTGCAGAAAAGAGTTAAAAGAATCATAAGAGTGCATTACTGTCATCCATCTGATATCTTGTTTTCTAAAATGAAACTATTGAAGTTCTATGATCTGGTGGAATATAATCTTTCATTAATGTATAAAGCACAGAATCAAACACTACCTCCAAATATTCAAAAACATTTTGTAAAGAGGAAAAGTTGTTATAACCTTAAGGGAACTGACATTTTTGTCAAACCACGTTATAGAACAAGTTTTAGGAGTAGGTCTACCGGTACTTTAATACAGGGCATAGGTATGTGGAATGGTTTGGATAATGTCAAAAAGGCTGTCTGTGTTTATATTTATGAAAAATGATTAAGAGTGAACTTTTGAAAATACTGTATATATATAAATGGTGAAAATTATACCGGTAAGTACCATATATTTGTGAATTGTAATGTTAAAAAATTGGTTCATGGATAATTATTGTTTAAAATTGATTGTTTGAATTGATTTTGTTTAAAAAGGGGCAGATAAGATTTTTTCTTCTTCTGCTTCCTTTCATTTTAATTTCTTTTTCTTCTTAATATGGTTTTGTAAATATTTTTTGTGTGTTTTAAATTTGAAATGAACAAATAAATAAAATAAATAAATAAATGAGTCCTCGAGGCTCAATAAAGGTTGAATGAAAAAAAAAAAAGATAAATATAAAGTTACTAGTCCAGCCTCACTCATGCTTGAAACAGACTAATACAACAGGATTACTGAAAATTGATGTGCTACAAAGCAAATTATTTTGGACTACATATAATTCAACATTTGGATTATTTCCCCTTTTTATTCCTAAATGTTCTGATATATTTAGAGGATTTTAAAACTTTTTACTGGATATCAGTTGTTCACAACTTTATTTACTTAAATATGGGCTTGGGTCTATGTGAGTTCTATAAAAGAGTGCACAAAAGGGGGATAAAATAATTAAAAATTCTAATGTTTTAAGGTAAAACAATCTAACAAAATCAAAATCTGCAAAACTAAATATTCCAGTGACAGAATAAAACTATATTTGAAGTGAATAATGTGACATAAAATAAGAAAATTGAGTTCATGTAAGGACACATCTCCCACACTGTGAGATGTCACTCCATGATTTAAATAGTTTTCAGATAATAAAGCACATTTTAGCTCAATATCTGTGAAACTGACTGAGTTAGAGTCATTTCTGTACCGACTGTACCGTTTTTGAGCCTCTTTTATGTTGTGTGTGTGTGTGAAGCACCTTGATAAGCACCTATTGAGAATGAACTTTCTCACCTTGATAACAGTTTATCTGTTCTAACTGTGCTATATAAATAAATTTGACTTGACTTGACTTGACTCATGTTGATTAACTGTGGTGGCCATCTTGAGTCGGGTTAAACGTTATCAGATGGTTGTAGATGTACATTCAGTGATTAGACCACACATGCAAAATTCACTTTTTAATGTTTTTTTACTCAACTTTGAGTATTTACTTCATAAAAAAACAGTCCTTGTGCCAAAAAAATGCACCCAGTGGTTTATTTACTCTAAGTAGATTTATTTGTCTGTGATTAAAAACGCTCCGTTTCACACTTCCTGCGGTTTGTGACGTCACAAACCGTAGCCAATCACCTCAAACCTGAGTCCAGCCCCTCACCTAGCAACCCCTGGTGATGCTCCACCCACTTGAGTATAAAAGATGTCACGGTTGCCTAGCGGTTTAGGAGCTGACCTGGCGGTCATTTATTCATTTATTTAGCCCCCGGGGGGCTAGGGGTTTGCCCTGCTCCAGCCATGCAGCACATCTCGAGTAAAACCAGAATGTTTTATTACCTTGTTTGAATGAACTCTGTCTCGTTGAAACTGTGCACACACACTCTCGCGGTTTGGACTTGTTTCTTATATGATGAAGGACTACTTTTGCACAACTGTCAGTTTGGTTGAGCGGTTACGACACTTGAGCGCCACGCAGGAGAGCGGAGATCGCATCCTGTCAACGGCATCTTTTTTCCCCCCCTTTTTTTTAAAGCCTTTTGTTTCGGAGAAATCGGGGTGAGACTAGATATATACATCGACATAATAATACTTTATAATTGTTATTTTTACGTTTTAGTTCAATTTTTAGTGTAATATCGCTCCCAACGCGCAGCCGGCAGAAAACTGTGCACACACACACACTCTCTCGTGGGGCGACAGTCTGTACCATCAAGCACCACTGATCGATATATTTTCAGATTAGCAACTTATTTATTTTAAGAATACCTTTCACTTCATCAAAATCTAATCAAAACTTCAGCGTTCTAAATGTAGGTGGTTGTGATTATTTCTTATACGATGAAAGACTGCTTTTTGCATAACTGCCCGGTTGGCCCAGAGGTAGTGAACCGGACTCGTCATCCGAAGGACACGGGTTCGCGGCTCGCGGCATCCCTTTTTTTTTTTAAGCCTTTTGTTTTGCAGACCGCCGTCTGCGTGCGGGAGTTGCTGGGAGCTACTGACTTTTGAGGTCCGGGGGTCCGGTCAAAGGTTGCCTCATGCGGATAAATTAACTGGAGACATTCTGTGAACTTTGTGTGTGGACTGAAGCAGCGATAGCTCCCAACAGCGCCGCATGCAACGAGCGGAGCTAACACCGCCCGCTCGGAGGAGGAAAAGCTATCATTAGCCTCGAAGGTGGGCTAATGCTAAAAAAAGGAGCTGCAAATGGCGGCGCGCGCAGAGGGCTTTTGGTAAGTTATCTTAAGCTACTAGCACTAACAGTAAGTCAAATGAGTAATAAAAAAGAGCTAATTTTAAAATAACAACATATTAGAGATACTGGCTGTTACAGAGGGCGTAGTTAATGTAAATAGGTCTTTGTAGGGCGTGGCTTTCAGACCTCATTATTCATAAACCGGTCGTTTAGAACGGAAGTGAAATTTGGCAGAATTAGAAAGGGGATATTTTATTATCTAAGCATTATTTTGTGTATAAAATTGACTGAAAATGGTCTGGATAGCCCACAGATAAACCACAAAAAATTATATATCCTACATTTGGTCCCCTTTAAAGTTTGATTAAAGTCTGTCTGATAGCTCATGAGAAGTTTTGCTAACGAGCAGACAGTGTTGACTGTGTTGAGGATGATCTCACAAAACAAGCTAAAATACAGACAGACACAGGCAGAAACATTAAGTCTGCTTCACCCTTGATAATTTGTGGATAATTTGGATATTGGTGGCAGCTACAGGTAGTCCCCGACTTACGAGCGCTCTGACCTACGAGCGTCCGGACTTACGAGCTGGCGAACGAGCAGTAAATTTGTAAAAAATACAGCACTTTTTTGTGTTTTTAGATGAAAGTGTGTTAGCTAACCGTTTGGAAACACGTTTCCGACCATGTTTATGAACTAATATGAACGTTTTTGATGAAAAACGAGTGTTCGTAGTAGCGCTAGCATAAATGTTCCAACTTACGAGCGAAAATCCGGACTTACGAGAACATGTGCTTCGTGTTCCAACTTACGAATTTTCGTGTTACGAGCAACTCGCAGGAACGGAACTCGCTCGTAAGTCGGGGACTACCTGTACTCTGTTTTTTGGCATTGGCGGAGCTGTCTGCTACTGGAAGCTGAGGAAGACTGCTGCGGCTATCAACGCGCTGGCAGACTTCCCGATCAGCAAGATTCTCTGATCCGGGCTATGAGCTCAACGTTCCAGCTGTTGTACGAACTGAACCGCACGATGGGAGCAGCGGTGGAGAGCCGCGGACCAGCGGTGCGTTTTGGGACTCGTTTACAGCCGTCCGGCCTCAATCAGGGCACAGATGGGGGGGGGGGGGGTTCGTAGATCGGAACCTCACATGATTCGGCGATTTTGGACCTGAACAGCACCTGGACTTGAAGGCTGCAGTCAAAAGTACACTGTGGCCTGAGCTGAAAATAAACAAAGCAACTATCTAATCTGGACTCTGAGCGACCTTGAAAGAAGGCTGTCTGAAAATCTTCTCCTGGAGTCGAATGCTGCTGAGAACTCGCTGCCCCCCCCCTCCCCCCAGAGATCTCTGTGTGTGCGTTCGGATGGCGCCGAGCTGAGACATCTGCTGACTGTGCTTATCTGGAATGTTACTCACGGACTTAATCTCCCTGCTTGTCATCAAACTGCAACATGTCTTGTCTCTTCGTGCTAAAGCTGGTAGAGTTTTTTGGACTTTATCATAGAGTGTCCTAAGACAAATTGTGATAGATTCTTTTTTGAATACCATGATTACCCGAGTGTTTGTTCCTTTTTCCATATCTGATTGTTGGTGGCGCGGTTTCATACTGCTGCGACTTTCCGTGCGTGCGTCCCTCTTCGGATGGTGCGTGCGCTAATTGCAGAACTTTGTACCTTGGTGCAAATTTGCCAATAAAGATACTGTATATTCTATTCTATAATATGTGACATATTTATGATTAGAAATAATCCACAGCAGTCATAAGACAAGGCTTTTATTTGCTTCAAACGCTGTTTGTTTTTGGTCATTTCTGTTTTTTCTTTCATTCAGTTGCTCCAAGCTGGATTGTGTCATCATGCCTTAAAGCTCATCTGCATGCCAGAGTTTATTCACACTCAAACATCACATACATACAAGAAGGAATAAATTACTTATGTACAAAAAGCTGTTGGGTCCCTGCAGGTGAAAAATGACCATCTGGTTAAAAGTCCTGGGACAGCAGCGTCTCGTTGCTCTGGAGGACGTTTCGGAGGCGTTGTGTTTAGAAGCACTTGCGGTGGACGATGCTGGGTCCAGCCTCGTCGTACTCCTGCTTACTGATCCACATCTGCTGGAAGGTGGAGAGGGAGGCCAGGATGGAGCCACCGATCCACACAGAGTACTTACGCTCCGGAGGGGCGATGATCTGCACAGGAGGAAGGAAAACAAGACCCATTTTACTGACAGCACCTCATGTCACATGGGTCTTGACTTCTATTGGCCTGCATTCAGAAACATGCAGTCTTTTTAACATGGTGCGAGTTACAGAGCAGTTCAGTGCTGCATGATGTCAGTTCAATAAAATTCATCTTAATCTACATATTTTGAACATTCAGGTAATTCACGGTACTGACAAAATCCCCTTTAGAAAAGAATGTCCAAACACTGAAGTTCTGTCACAATCGGAGGAGTTGAAGTATTTCAGGGTTTTGTTCATGACTGAGGAAAGAATGGAGCGTGATGGACAGACGGATTGGTGCAGCGTCTGCAGTGTCCGCGCCGGTCCGTTGTGGTGAAGAGGCAAAGCTCTGTTTATGGTCGGTCTACTTCTTACCCTCACCTATGGTCATGAGCTCTGGGTAGTGACTAAACGAATGAGATTGAGGATACAGGAGGTTGAAATGAGTTTCCTCTGCAGGGTGGCTGGACTCTCCGTTAGAGACAGGCTGAGAAGTTCAGATATCAGGAGAGAGTCAGAGTAGAACCACTGCTCCTCCACATCGAGAGGAGCCAGCTGAGGTGGTTCAGCATCTGGTAAGGATACTTCCTGGGCACCTCTCTATGGAGGTGCTTCAGGCATGTCAGACTGGGAGGAGACACCAGGGAAGACCCAGGACATGCTGAAGAGACTGGGTCTCTCATTTGACCTGGGAATGCCTTGGGGTCCTCCCAGAAGAGGTGGCTGTGGAAGCTGCTGCCCCTGAGACCTGACTTTGGCAGAAGATGATGGATGGATGGCCCCAGGGCCGGCCCAAGGCATAAGCAAACTAAGCAGCTGCTTAGGGCCCCGGGGCCACTAGGGGCCCCCCTAAGTGGAGTTGAATTTTTTTTTACTAATGATTTCTATATTATTCTAAAATTTTTAAGTTCAGCCTTTGCACATTGTTGCATACATTTACTTAGTTTTAAAAACTAATTATTCAACTTTAAATATCTTTTTTATAACCATTTTGACGTGGTTTCAAGTAATAGTTCATTTAAATTAAAATTTAAAATTTAATTAAATTAATTAAATGTACATTATTTAAGTATTTTCTTGATATTTTTTATTTTATTTTGTCTGTTTTTGCACAATTTAATTTATTTTTATGTATCTAAGTAATTTTATCTGTTTGTTGTTGATCTTGCACTACAAATTATTTAGAGCATTACTGGTGCAGTTCTTTGGAACCAAAGATAATAAACCAGACGACACCTTTGCTGTAAAATACATTGCATACTGGTGGTGTTTTTTCTTTCTTTCTTTTGTTACTTTTAGAAACATATGATATATACATATAGGATAATGTAAACAGGGCTGTCGGAGTTTAAATGAGTTTATGTCAGGTGGGTGAATGATCTGATCATCTGACTGTTGGTTGCAGTAATCCACATTATTAACAGAAATAGAGGGCCCCAAACCAAAATTCGCTTAGGGCCCTATGGAGGCTTGGGCCGGCCCTGTGTATGTTACAGCATTTATTTTCCAGACATATACTGTATTATGAAGATATTTGACTAATATCACCCACTGAACCACCAATTAAAGACAATTGTTTCTGGAAGCTCACACTCCAAAGACTCGCATGAACCAACACAAACATGTAGCGTCTCTTCTAAAAGTCTTCGTTAAAGCCGTTAGGAGGACTGGTCCTCCCTCAGGTGTCGCTAAGCTGTTGTACCTTGATCTTCATGGTGCTGGGAGCCAGAGCCGTGATCTCTTTCTGCATGCGGTCAGCGATGCCCGGGTACATGGTGGTACCCCCGGACAGCACGTTGTTGGCATACAGGTCCTTACGGATGTCAATGTCACACTTCATGATGCTGTTGTAAGCAGTCTCGTGGATGCCTGCAGACTCCATACCTGTTCAGGTGAACAGCACCAAGGAGCAGATTAAACAACAGAGTTCCATCAAGCGCTTCTTCTCCAAATGGATGACGTGAGCTCAACTCAAGCTACACACCAATAAAGGAGGGCTGGAAGAGGGTCTCTGGGCAGCGGAAACGCTCGTTGCCGATGGTGATGACCTGACCGTCTGGCAGCTCGTAGCTCTTCTCCAGGGAGGAGGAGGAAGCAGCGGTGGCCATTTCATTTTCAAAGTCCAGAGCAACGTAACAAAGTTTCTCCTTGATGTCACGCACAATCTCACGCTCAGCTGGAAGCAGAGAAACACAGAGAAATTAGATCCTCTTCCCCAAAAACAATGAGTCCTAACCTAACATGACACCATGTAGTTTCAGTTAGCAATGTATGGAAAAGTTCCTACCACAGATCCATTAAAAAGCCCCGCTCTCACCAGCGATGCTATTTAACTAACAGGAAATAGAGCCAATACCCTGAAGTGACATGTTTACCAGTTGTCACGAAGGAGTATCCACGCTCGGTCAGGATCTTCATGAGGTAGTCGGTCAGATCCCGGCCTGCCAAGTCCAGACGCATGATGGCGTGAGGCAGAGCGTAGCCCTCGTAGATGGGCACGTTGTGAGTCACACCGTCACCAGAGTCCAGCACAATGCCTGACAACAAAACACTGTGAGTCCACTTTCACCTCCAGTGTGTGCTGAGCTGCCTACAAGGATGCAAAAAGGATCAATCACAGCTTTACACGAGTCATTTATAAATGTTGTTCCAGCAATGCACTCGTTTTACCTTCATTTTGACAACTGGTGTCAGCTTTCTTCTAACAGCGACCGTCATTATTTACAGAAAACTTACAGACAGATAATAACGTGCAGCTTTCTGATGAATAGTTTAATTCCTCAGGGTTGTACAAATGTGTTTAAATAGTGTGAACGTTCTTTCTTTAAAGCTGCTATATGTAATTTCTGGAACACGCTGGAACTTAGAAACATTTTGAACAGAGACACGTTTCTGGTCCCTCCCCCTCAGAGCCATATATGGCTCTGCTCCCCCTCGCTGTAATTCAGCTCAGCTTCCTTAACTCCGCCTCCACTTCATGTCCTGTCGCAGCAGCTCCGAATTTCTGTGTTTATATGTTAATAAAACGTTCTAAAAAATAAAATAAAAACATGGAGCGCTGGTCCAGCACACCAGAACACCATGAAATCTGCAGAGCCTCGTGCAGCCACGTTGAACCCGAGTTTAATTCGCTCGTGACAAATTCATTCATTTCCTCAATTCATTCATGGACTCAGCGGAGGAGGAAGCGATCACTTGACTTTTGGCAAAAAAACAAAAGAAAAGTCCAGATCAGGGATGAAGAAGGGGAATTTAATACATTTGTGTCACATACAAAACAGTTTTGCATCGCTTTGCAATTATTTCAACGAGAACCTGCGCAGCCGCTGCGGGTCTGGGACAGGCGGGGGCGTGGGTTAGGAGTGTGAGAAATGAGAAGCTCTGTTTTTATTGGCTGGTTAAAGACTGTTTTTATTGGCTGGTTAACGGCGGGCCACTGTGGGTTTGTAGAAATGCTTTTAGAGAAGCAAGGGGACTGTAGTTTTTTTCAGAGATTACTTTGTCTAACATCATTCTGTCAGGAGGTAGTGACAGAGTGAAGAAATATGATAAAAATTTTGTTAGAAAAGTTACATATAGCAGCTTTAAATCTAATTCCTTCAAGATCTTTTTTCTGTTTTCATTTTTTCTTCCTATTTGGAAAGTGTTGATCTTAGGCACAAACCTGCCTGACTGTTTTACACTGGGCTCGAGCCAACATGACTCAGCCCACTCAGCTCACTGGGACACTACAATACAGTTAGGCTTCGACCACACACTGTATGAAGCTCAGCTGTGGCTTTCTGGACCGCCTCTGTTCATTCAGTGCACCAAGAATGCCTTGGAAGCTTCACATTGTCCTCCGAATCTTGCAGCCTCGTAAAATGTGTCCATTGTCTTGTTGTTGATCCACTGAATGAACTCGGTTGTCTGACTCAAGCAAATGTTGTAACTATTCAGAGAATGGCAGCCAGAAGGACGAGATTGTTCGTGATGTATTGAATCCAGTAAACAGAGTCGTGTGTTTGACGTGCATTTAAACGACGCACGACTGCAAATAATGCTCGTATGGTCTTGGTTGACCCAGCAAAAAGTCAGATTTTGGATCTTGAATAAGGTCAAAGCGTGTGCAGCGTCAGTGGGAGGGGAGTGGGAGCAGTGATCAATGATCTGAGTGTAGTCACTGCGTTTTAAAGCAAACAGGGCCTGCTTTGTGAAAGGACTGTTTGACTTGCAAAGTGGTCATACTCATGAGGGGTTTGTAAGTTAAGTGCTGGGAAATAATACAAATATTCTACAAGTAATGTCCGAGCAAAGTTTCTCGGTCAAATTTATAACAGTCAAAGTCAGTATTTTAATGCAGTTTTATTTTTGCCTCAATAGTTTTGGGTAAGATTTTTCATTTTGTGGCAATGTGGACCAGTTTGGTCCAAATACAGTAACATAAAGAAATACAATTTCTCAACTCAAATGAATAATTAAGAAGAACAAATATTACTCAAACTGCTTCTTTGTGCTATTTTTAACAATTTCTAAATCAAAACACTTGTTTTGATCAGGTGTAGTGTACTATAACGTCTAGTATTTTAAAAAACTTTTATACTTTTTTAAATATTTAATTTATTTACAAAAAATATTCCCCATCAAAATACATTGAGATCACGTTGGTTTCTTCCAAAACAAACTGCATTTACCCTATTTTTGTCTTGCTCATTTAGCTTTTAGCTATGCTTTTGCTAAAAGCAGTTTATCTACTTTTGTTCATGATAGTATGATAGATGACATTTTAGCACTTTGAAATGAGTGATGACAAAAATATTTAAAGCACAAAACATTTGTTGAAAATAAAGTTTCACCAACCCTTGGAAATGATCATCATCATCATACCTTAACGAGCAATAAACGTTTCAATTTGATACATTTATTCTTAGTTTCCATTCCAGTATTGCCAGGTGAGCTTGCATTTATTTGCAAAGGTCTAAAAAAGAAGCATTCATAAATGCAGATGTGTCTAAAGATCATCCTGTCTCTCCAGTTTACTGTATTGATTACTTTCTCTTATTATGTAATATCTATTATTATCTCTTAAATGCTTCCAGCATTTAATGATCCTGTCAGTGTTGATCAGCTGCTGCTAAATCAAAGGGCGAGTGACAATGTGTTTCCATTGTTTGCATTTGTTTATGCTAGGAAAATATAATATTTCATAAATGACTAGATCAGTTTTAATGAAACTTAGGTAACTGGATGTACCACAATTCACAGCTAAACAAAGGCTCCTAGACAGCACATAAATATCTATAACTCAGTCAGTTCTACATCTATTGTGATACAGTTTGATGTGGTGGTAGCAGAGTTATTTGCAACTAGTGCTGTCACAATAAACAATAAATCAATTAATCGCATGATAAATAAAAATTATCAACCTCATTTTCATTTATCGACTTTATCGTTTCTTCATGTCTCTCTCTTTTTACTGAAGACACTGGATGACAAAAAGCTCAACTCTGGTGTTCTTCACTGACTCCTCCCTTTCTCTTTTCTCTTTAAAATCTGTTTTAACCATCTAAAATCATGTTTTTGGATCTTTAAAAGCAGCTAAGTTGAGCAGCTAAGCTACGAGCTAAGCTAACAGGCCGACCTCGGGGAAAAAAACTTCTGTCTTGTCAAAGCTCCAAA
>JBBPBX010052374.1:13628-24230 GCA_038048925.1 Garcialebias charrua
ATTACCTTTAAATTAATTTATGATTAACGTTGTTTTGGATCAGTGTAATAGTTTCATGCCCTTAAAGATCCTCCTACTTTATCTAAACACTGAGGATTTAGTTTCTGTCACATGTTTAATCTTTGAATATAAATAACTTGAACATGTGAAATTACCTGATCAACACATAGTATGAACCTTGCAATTATAACTTTTAAAAGTACATCTAATTAAAATGATGAGATTATTTTTTCGTTTCATTTGTTCTGACATATTCATGCGCCTTTGTGCGTTTTTTTGTTGTTTCTCGTGCACACTTCCAGAATCGAGCTCTGCAGGGCGAGGCGAGGGGCATGCGAGCGCTGCGGGACGAGCTGGACTGCGCTCGGGAGCGAGCTGCACGGACCGAGCAGCTCCAGACGGAGCTTCAGAGCTGCAAACACAGACTGCGAAGCTTGGAGCTCACACGCACTCAGCTGAAGGTACACAATCAACACACACAGCTCCACAAGTGAAGATCCACTCGCATCAGCGAGAAAACAAGCAGCTCACATGGGAAAAGATATTTCATTGTTTAAATATGTGTAAAAATATCTCGTGCAGCAGTAAATTTGGCGTTCTGGTTGTTTTTATTTGCATATAATCACAATAAGGAGAACTTCACAAAGCAAAATAATCCAAAAGCATGGGAAAGGTCACATCCAAAAGATCCTTTAGAAAGCTCATATCTTGGAGTAGTTATTTTAAAAAGGCACCACTTGATCTTAAAAGCTGTATTATTTATTTCTCCTCGCAGCCTTGAGCATTTTCTTAACAGCAGGCATGGACGAGGGTGAAATTCTAAGCCGCAGAATGAGATTGTGCTGTGATGTCATCTGGATTTACAGCTCGAAGTGGCTGCGTTGACGAGGAGACTTCGGCTTCTGGAACTTTTACAGCCGAATGAAATTCATTCAGAAGTAGAGGGAATGTTCTGAGGCGGAAAATGCGCTCGTATCCCTGTAAAATCTCACTCTCGCCTTCTTCATCTTATTTGTCACTCGTTCTTCCTGCTGCGTCTTTGTGACAGCTCAGGGTTGCTCACAGAAACCTTTTATTCTTTGTTTTATTAATTCTTGTCTGTTTGCTGAAATCTTCAGAGCCTTGTTTGACAGCATGCGTGAAACCAATTGAAACTTTGTTGTCGTTTTTGTTGTCTTTTTTTCAAAAACGTTGTCTATGAAGTTTGGATGTAACTAATGTGGTGGACCACCTGAAACCGAAACCCGGCACACTTTTCGGACGACGTCCGCTAGACCCCGATCCGCTAATGAACATCGACTTTTTACCTTGTGAAGATTCTCTGTCCAAGCTCCAGTAAAGTTGGGCCAGCCTTGAACGTGCACGGATCGTCCATCCAGCTACGTTTAGCAGGCTTCCTGCGTGTTCACTTTCAGCTTTCCAGCTGAGGTCCGCGTCACCCTGACCGAGGTAGTGGCACTGGTTCCGGTTTGGTTTTCAAGATAAAATATTCCTCGAAGGAATATTCATTAAGGCTTGGAGCTGTAACGCTCGAGGCGAACTTATAGCGACGTGCCATAAATCTTTAACTGATGAACGAGTCTGACTCATGACTCAGTTCATCCAGCTTTTAGGAGAAAGGTTCATCTCTCCACTTCTCCAGTAGAACTCTGAGCAGAACTGGAAGTTCGAGGAAATGAAGTCTTTATGAAGGGAGATTGACATCAGAGTTTTCTCTCTGTCCCATTGGTTAATGTGACGAGAGTAGGAGGGAATAAGGTGATGTCAGAAGGTTCATTAGAAGTCAAAGGAGAAGGTCAGTGATGAAGAAATTGTTTAGAGAAAGACAGGGAGTTGTGGAGCCAGCTTCATGAAACAACTGATTAAACTGTCGCACACTTTCTAAACAAATACTAAAAAGTACAATTTGACATGTCTTTCGACTTAGACAGAGTTTGATTACCACCAATATTGAATAATAACAATGACCATTCAACATATTGAAGAATAACAACACTGCTCATACGAATAACACAAGGTTATGCTTTGATTATATTTGAATTCATTCAACCTTTATTTATACAGGCTAGCCTCGTTGAGTTGGCCTCGTTGAATTAGCAAAAATCAAAGAGTCTTGGTGATTTGATTTGTATCTTATGTAATAAAAGTAGTGTCCACTCTTCCTTGAAGGTTTCAAAGAAAAGGTGTACTACTTAAAGTTTTCAGAGACCAGGTGGTCCACTACAGTAAGTAAAAGCTGAAATGGACTCTTAACACGATTAGCACCCACAGTTTAGGTTCAAAAACGCTTTTGGTTTAGGTAAAATCACCTTAAAAAAATCTGGCAAATTAAAACACATATTCAAAACTAAACTAGCATTTCTTAAAGGGATGTTTATGCGATCTGTTAGCACTCAGAACATGTGTTTGAGAGGACTCTGCTACTACCACACCAAATTATTCTTGAATATCTGAAAAATTGACTGAGCTGTAGCCATTTTTGTGTTTGCTAGCTAAGGTTATTCAGCTGCGGGGCAGTACATGCAATAATATATTTCTGAGAGTTTTGTTAAAGCCAGTCCAGTGGTTCATGAGATATTTTGCTAACGGACACACAGTAAGACTATGAAAAGTGGGCGATATATATGATCATGTGACAATTGGTGACGTGGCTGCAGAATAAATTGAGAGAATAGATGAGCTCAGACCGTGTTGGTCACAAGACTCGATGAGAAAACTTTTCACCTGTCCTAAACTTTTTGACATTTCTCGGATTTAACAACTCGTCTTTGTCTCCTGTGTTTGGCGCTCCCTACAGGAGCAGCAGCAGCTGTGCGCGGCGCTGCAGGAAACTAAAACTCTGCTGGAGGAACAGCTGGCCGACGCACGAACTCGCTGCTCCTCACTACGGGAGCTGGAGAAGGACAATCTGCTGCTGCGTCAACACATCATGGACGTTGAAGCGGTGGGTGGAGCTAAGAGGCATAACTCTGTGATTGATGAGTCGGCGTTCACACGGTTGTCTTCCTGTTTCTCTTTGAGGTCTTTTGGACTCACCTTTCAGATATCAAACCGTTCAGCCCGATCTGACATCTTGTGCTATAACACTTGGTTATTATAACTTTTTTACTTTTCCAAAAACAACCTGGATTTCAAAAGTTTCCCCAAATAAATACCCGGTACACTGAACTCTTTTCAACCATGCTCATCTAATTCAGCACATTTTCTTTGTTTTCGTGTTCTTTTGCTACTTTTAATTTTTGAATACTTATGCTACATTTATTTATTTATTTATTGTATCCGCTTGTATCTCGGATACAAGCGGCTGAAATGAGTTTTCTCCGCAGGGTGGCTGGACTCTCCCTTAGAGATAGGGTGAGAAGCTCAGTCATCCGGGAGGGACTCGGAGTAGAGCCGCTGCTTCTCCACATCGAGAGGAGCCAGTTGAGGTGGCTCGGGCATCTGGTTAGGATGCCTCCTGGACGCCTCCCTGGTGAGGTGTTCCGGGCATGTCCCACCGGGAGGAGACCCAGAGGAAGACCCAGGATACGCTGGAGGGACTATGTTTCTCGGCTGGCCTGGGAACGCCTTGGGATTCCCCCAGAGGAGCTGCTCCAAGTGGCTGGGGAGAGGGAAGTCTGGGCCTCCCTACTTAGGCTGCTACCCCCGCGACCCGACCCCGGATAAGCGGAAGAAAATGGATGGATGGATGGATGCTACATTTAGCTTTTAGCTAGTCCTTTTGCTACTTTTCATTTTCATCTAGTTCTTTTGTTACTTGTAACTTTCAGCTAGCTTTTATTTTTGATTAGCTGTTCACATTTTACTACTTTTAGTTAGCATTTTGCTACTACAGCATTTGGATTAAGCTTGTTTTAGTTAGCATTTTGCTGCTTTTATCTTGTATTTAGCTGTTTTTAAACTTGTTGCTAACATTTACAATTAGCAATTGTTTTGCTGGTATCTTCTAGCCAGGATTTGGCTTCCTTTAGCTAGTGTTTTGCTACTTTAGGCTTTCGGCTAACCTTTTTGTCACTTTTGACTTCCCCCCCCCCCCCACTTTGAGCTTTTAGCTAGCTTAAGCTTAAAGCTCTTAGATAGCATTTAGCTTTTTGCCAGGTTTTGCTGCTTTTAGCACTTTGCTACTTTTAGCCTGCATTTAGCAAATTTTAGCTTCTAGCTAACATTTAACTTCTTTTAGCTAGTGTTTTGCTACTTTAAACTATTGTTTCACTGATTTTAAATAATGTGTTGCTACTTTTAGCTTACAGCAGTGTTTCAGCTCAAACCTCAGCAGTCATCCAGCTCTCAACGTTCACAAACTACATTTTATAAAAAAATTAGATTTTGTCTCCAGCGCTCGGCTGCAGATATTGGTGAAGCTTTTTGTCTTAAGAGCATTTTCTTTTAGCTTCTTGAGCAGGAAACACATTTCTCTCATTCCGACAGGCTTTTTAACCTGTTTACATCTGCAGGAGCGGGACACCGAGAGGCAACGGGTCGACGAGCTGCTGGAGATGAACCTGAGCCTGGAGGCTGACCTGAGGCACCGGAGAACTTCCAAGGGCAGCGCTCCCGCTTCGATCATTTCAATTCACGAGCGCTTCCTCCAGTCGGAGCTGGATTCTGACGAGGAGCTCGCCGAACTGATCGGTCAGAGGACTCACCTCTTTGTTGCTTTTTATTTAAGAGAAACTGACTCAAACTACTCCTTTCTTGTTTTTCTTCTATTTCCTTCTCTTTTCTGTCTCAGATCAGAAGCCTCTGAGTGTGGAAGTGGGCGAGGCTTCGACGCTGAGGCTGCTGGGAGCTGAGCAGGAGAACGCCGAGCTGAGGAGACGACTGGAGGAGCTGCAGGCCCAGCAGGAGGTCAGGGTTCAGAGCGTGAAGGTCACCACTCCTTAAAATAATCTGTAGTTTGCCTGTTTGCTAAAAGAGTTTTAAACTTCAAAGTGTCAAATGTGTTGTATGTAAAAGCCATATTTGATATAAATGTTGCAACAAATGTCTGTTTCCTGCCTGTTTGCTGCCTGCAGGCTGATTCTCCAGATGTGAAGGATGAGCTGGAGCTGAAGCATCAGAACACACTCAGGGAGGTGAGCAGAAATTGCTGAAATTCTCTTTATTTTTTGTTGCAAACAACCAAACATCCTTTCACCTTTCATCTATAGTTCAACAAATGTTTGAATACAGCACAGTTAAGCAAAGTTGGACCTTTACCTCACATTAAAACCCATCCAGTGGTTTGTGAGATATTTTGCTAACAGTTCAGACAGTCAAACACTCAGACGCGGACACAACTACTGTATATGCACCCTGTTTACAGCAAGTGATTAAAAATAGGTGCTTGGTTGTGAGTTTCCAAATGCAGTAATCAATGGTGGGCGCCAGACCGCTAGGTAGCGCAAATGCGCTAATCCGCTTATAGCGTACCTAAACAATTTGTTAGCTTTACAGCGGATTTATTAACTTTTATAATTCATACGCGGATTTGCGCTATTTTTATTTAAAATGCAGTACCGCTAATAACTAATTATCTATCAGTAAAAACGAAAAACTTATTTACGGGCCCGGACGACTGCTAACAGACCATATCCTGTCAGCGCCGGATGTGGTCCGTGACAAAAAAGCGTCCCCTCAGTCTCTTTGCTAGAGCGAGCGCTCTCAGTTAGCAGCCAGTGTGTTACTCTGCAGCCTTATTGCTTGTTTTCGAAGAGTCAGACGAAGAGTTTTTAACATGGAGGGTGAACTTATGGATGTTTCTCAGCGGCCTACGCGACGCGTCTGGATTTTAAAAAGTATTTCGCCATTTGCCCTCTTCAAAATGGCGGCCGCGACGGCCACAGAAGATAAGGACTTTCCATGAAAACACGGTAAAAACAATTATTTCTTTGCTGAGAAAAAATATATTTCTTAGCTGACTTTATAGCACAAGGTTTTTCTGAGCTTAACCGGTTCAAATGGTCAAATCTGCTGGATTTTAAAAAAGTATTTTGCCATTTGCCCTGTTCAAAATGGCGGTTAGCAGTGGTGTAGTCTACATTTTTGTACTGGGTATACAGTACTGTGCTTAGAAACCAAAGTACACTGCAGTACAACGTAATCGTCAATTTATTTAGATTTTTAAGCATATTGAACATTTCTAAATTTCTCTGATAATTATATTTGAATAAATGTACAACAAACTTGGCACAACAGTTGGCTTTGTATTAAAAACATGTTATATAATTCATAAAACAGCATCAAAGCAAAGCGCTGCATACCGATAGATTGTTACGGAAGCATTTGACTGATGTTGAACATATCAATGACATGTGCCTAATGATATGTCATGTATCATTGGGCACTTTTAAGTGGGTATACTGAAATTCTTAAGCTTTTCTAGTGGGTATACTCCACATACCCGAGTATCACGTACACTACACCACTGGCGGTTAGCGTGTTAGCATTAGCATCCGCTAGCATTGGTAATACATAAGTGCTTTTGAAATTGCGGACCTAAAAAAATCAATAAGTGCTTTAGAAATAGCGGAACAAATTTTTGGATTAGCGCTGCCCAGCACTGGCGGTAATTATGAGCTAATAGCTTCAGATGGGTTTTTGTGCTTAAAATAAAAAAATAACCTTGTCGGTTTAGGAAAAGTTAAAGTTTTAAAATCCTGCTTGTAAGAATCTGTCAAAACCTGGCAGAATGCAAATAAGGTTTACGATCATAATACTAATGAGAGAAATTGCATTTCCTGTGAAAATGTAGTGTGAATGCTTATTTCACAAGAACATGATGAAAAACAGCTGAAATTAGCTTTAAAAAAACATGCTGAAATGTAGCATGAAATGGAAGAACCAACCTAAATTAGCAGACGAAAACAGAAAGAACACATATTTACTGAATTGGGTTTAAATAAGTAGAAATTAGCACAAAAATGAGGAAATTAGCTAAAAAAGCTGAAATGAGCTAAAAATAGCTGAAAAGGCAGAAGTTTAAACTACCAGAATGAAGCAAACAGAGCTGAAATAAGCTAAAAAAAATGTGGAATTAGCTGAAAAAAATAATTTAGCATAAAAACAGCTAAATAGTAACTGAAATAGCAGAAAAATACTGAAACTAGCAGAAAAAGCTCGAAGGAGCATAACAAGCTGAAATTACCGTAAAGAAGTTAATTAGTAGCAAAAATTACCATGAATAACCTGAATTTATCAAAAACGGCTGAAATTAGCTAAAAATGCTAACAAGTTAGCTGAAAAGGTAGAACAAGCTTAAATTAGCAGAAGAAAGCAGAAAGAACACGTTTGTCCAGTTAGGCTGAAAGAAGCAGAAATAAGCACAAAAAGGGAAAATCATCTGGAAAAAGCTGAAATCTTCACAAAAACGACTAAAAAGTAGCTAAAAATTCTGAAGGAAGGTTAATTTACCAGAAGGAAGTGGAGAGGTTGAAACAAGTGCAAAAAATGTGGAATTAACTGAAAAGGCTAAAATTAACATAAAAAAAGCTAAGTCTGAAATAGCAGAAAAAGTTGAAAATTACAGAAAAAAGATGAAAGGGGGAAAGCAAGCTAAAATCACAGAAAGAAGTTAGAAGAAGCACAAAAGATCCTGGAAATAGCATAAAACGGCTGAAAAAAAAAAAAACAGCTGAAATTAGGTGTAAGTAGCTGAAAAACTTATAAATTTGCACAAGGAAGCTGAACCAGAACAAAATGTGAAAGGAGCAGTTAAAGATTGTAAACAGATCTAAAGATTTGAAGGATGTATGTAACATCAAAGTCAACTTTATTGTCAAAACTGCAATATGTACAGGACATACACAGGATTGAAATTGCGTTTCTCTCAGTCCCTCGGTGCAACAATAACCATTTAAACACTAAAACACTTAATAAACATACGGTAAGCATAACATGAAATAATAAAAGTGTAATACTGTCCTGAGTTTTTGCATAGTAGTATAAAAGTATGAAAAGTTACACCAACACTAAACACTAAAATTACTAGTTGATGTTTTTCTTAGTTAATCCTAGATGTTATTACTGTTTTTCTCTTGCATTTGTTGTTGGATGTAACTTGGACCCTGTGTACATAATCTCGTTTTCATCACATGTACCACATGCAGTGCAAATGACAATAAAGACTCTCTGACTCTGACTCTCTGACTTTGACTCTAAAACATTTAATAAACATACGGTAAGCATAAAATGAAATAATAAAAGTGTATACTGTCCTGAGTTTTTGCATAGTAGTTTTTGCATAGTAGTAGTATGAAAGTATGAAAAGTTACACCAACACTAAAACACTAAACATTTAATAAACATAAGCATAAAATGAAATAACAAAAGTGTAATACTGTCCTGAGTTTTTGCATATTAGTATTAAAGGTTCAGTATGTAATTTCTGGAACACGCTGGAACTTAGGAAAATTTTGAACAAAGACACGTTTCTGGTCCCTCCCCCTCAGAGCCATATATGGCTCTGTTACCCTTGCTCTGCTGAAATTCAAATTCAAGCTCTGTTTTTATTGGCTGATTCAAATTCAAGCTCTGTTTTTATTGGCTGGTTAACGGCGTGTCACTGTGGCTTTTTAGAAATGCTTTTAGAGAAGCAAGGGGACAATAGTTTTTTTTCATAGATTACTTGTCTAAAATCAGTATGTCAGGAGGTAGTGACAGAGTGAAGAAATAGGTTAAAAATATATTGTTAGAAAAGTTACATACAGCTCCTTTAAAGTATAAAAAGTATATCTATAAAATAAAATGAAGGTTCTGGCATTGTCATTTGTAAAAGAGTGACAAAGCAGCATATGAAGTTAAAGTGAAACTAAACCCAGGTTGAGATGGTAACTCCTCCTTCCAAAATCTCCCTGAAAATGGGCGTGTCGAGAGACAAGGAAGGGTGGAGGTAGAGTTGTGCTTTTGTTCACGCCTCCACCTGCAACAACCTAAAACAAATTAAACCTCTAGCCAACAACATACACCAAGCAACAACAAAGAATAAACATGTAGATGTATTTATCTATTCCACCCATTCCATCCAAAACCAAAGGCCTAAAAAAATGAAAATGAAAATAAAAATAAAACCGCTTGTCAGGAGTGAAATGCAGCATTTCCATATAAGGTATGCACTTCTCATCTCTGCAGGGGATTGGCTCTGCTTGAACCACCTGTGTGACATCACACATGAGCAGACATGTCACACATGAGCGTTTGCACAAATAAGAAAATTAAGGTGTAATCCACCAGTTCAACCCATAGAACTACCGTAAACACATTTTTAGACCAAATATTGCCAAATATTGCCAATTTACACAGATATGCACAATTATGTGAGAATAAACACAGCCATAGTGCTAGATAACATTTTAAACACATTCTAGGGAGTTTATCAGCTAAAAAAAGTTAATTTTGGGTTTAGTCGCACTTTAATGTACACAGTACAGTATATGCATGAGGTAGGTGATATTGGTATAGAGGTAAAGTGGCATGTGCAATAAGGCTAGTAAAAAGAATATATATATCAGCAGTAGTGTAGATATAAAAAGTAGTGTAAATGTAAACAGTAGTAATAAATGTAAACAGTAGTATTGAATGAAAACAGTAGTAATAAATGTAAACAGTGAATGTAAACAGTAGTATGACTATAGGCAGTAATGTAATACAAACATTAGTGCAAATATAAGAAGTAGTGCAAACTGAATGAGCACATGACCGTGAGTTGAGTGAATAACCCGTTTTGATGACACAGAGTCCAGTGTTAAAATCTTTGTGTTGTGTGGTAATGTGTGAAAGTTTTTTGTGATTAAGGCAGTACAAGTGGGAGGGAGGCAGAGCAGGCAGAGTGTTTAGCATCCTGACTGCCTGATGAACAGAGCTGTCACTCAGTCTGCTGGTTCGAGCCTGGAGACTTCTCAGTCTCCTCCCTGATGGCAACAGGGATTGCCTACCATGCAGAGGGTTTTCCGAGTGAGGCGGTTGCTGTGTAAGTCCTGTAGTGAGGGGAAGGAAGTGCCGATGATCTTCTCAGCTGCTCTCACGATGCGCTGGAGGCTCTTGCGGCAGGATGCAGTACATGCACCAAACCACACTGTGATGCAGCTGGTCAGGACACTTTCTATGGCACCTCTGTAGAAGGTGCACATGATGGGGGTTGAAGCTCCAGCCCTTTTCAGCTTGCGGAGAAAGTAGAGGCGCTGGTGAGCCTTCTTGGCCAGTGATGCAGTGTTCCTGCTCCAGGACAGGTCCTCTGAGACGTGCACTCCCAGGAACTTGGTGCTGTCCACTCTCTCCACTGTGGTGCTGTTGATGGTCAGAGGGGCATGTTGTGCATCCCTCTTCCTGAAGTCCACAACAATCTCCTTTGTCTTCTCCACGTTGAGAGTGAGATTGTTGTGTCCGCACCACAAGGCCAGGCGGCTCACCTCGTTCCTGTAGTCCGTCTCATCGTTGTTGCTGATGAGACCTACCACTGTTGTGTCGTCCGCAAACTTGATGAAGTGGTTGGAGCTGTACGATGGTGTGCAGTCATGTGTTAGCAGGGTGAATAGAAGGGGGCTCAGCACACATCCTTGTGGGGCCCCTGTGTTCAATGTGATGGTGCTAGATGTGTTACTCCCGATCCGTACTGTCTGTGGTCTC